>VMBQ01002994.1:0-25026 GCA_007657795.1 Dreissena rostriformis
CAAAATCAATAGTCTTAAGTAACCAGCATACCAAATTAAATAATCATATGTTAGAGCGTTCTGTCTATAGGGTGCAAAAGGATATGTAAGGTTTGACTTTTAAAACAATTACCAGGTGTTTTATTTTCATCTCAAGTTACCATTATACTTAATTGCATGACCGTAGATCCGTAGACAGTATAATGCGGGAACGAAATGTTCGTCATTTCATTTTCCAAATCCCAGTGACCTTAACGAGCACACTTTGAGTTCAAGTTTAGCAGTGCAAATGAAGAGTACAGTCGTTTTTATAATNCAAGTTACCATTATTCTTAATTGCATGACCGTAGATCCGTAGACAGTATAATGCGGGAACAAAATGTTCGTCATTTCATGTTCCAAATCCCAGTGACCTTTACCTTTGACATGCTGACCTGAAATTATGTAGGTCTCTCACAAGTAACTAGCATATCAATTTGAAAGTTCGTAGGTAGAAAAATCGTGTAGATATGTGGACGACAAAATGGTCTTACATTAATGTTATAACATATAACATATAACATTGTTTTTGACATGTTGACCTATACAATCATGTGGTGTCTTTCCTTTTTCATACGTAACCATCATACCAAATTGCATGTGATATTCCGTTAAATCGCCATATGCCCCTTTAATATCTAGAACGATGAGCACTACGTCAAGTAGAAACACTTTATACGTATACAAACGATTTTGACANTGTATTTCGCACTATTCAGCAATGAACATAAACAATGAGCAATTATAATTTTGAATTATCACACACATTAAAAATCGCCACCGTACATCGAAAACCGCATGAGGAATATTTGGTCATATTCTAGGAGACGAAAAAACGTGTTATCCAGTTAAATTGAAGTAATGCTATGCCAGAAGTTTTGTATCATTGTATACGCGGTTTAGGAATTCACATTGTTTAAGTCTCAAAACCAGTTAACTATAACCATATGTAGTTTGGCAGCAACATTTTCACCAAAGGTTGTACAGGATGTTTTCACTGACCATAACTATACCTTCTGATTGGATATCAAATCTAGAAATGTATCATTAAGTTGCAATCAGAAAAAGCCGTGAAAGAACAAAACCCAACAACATTATGATTACGAACAAGTTACAAGCACTACAAGGCTATGATTCTATTGCACGCCATACAGAAGGCCCCTACCGGTCGGATGAAAACCCATATACTTAAAAAAATGCATTACCTTCAAACTGCCCTTTTTATGCACAAGTTTAATATTTCATAATGAAATCAAATATTCATTTAGCACAACTTACTTTTTTATCATTCACCAGTCGATTGGCCTGTTATGAAAAACGATTGAGCATATGTCCGTCATATTTCTTTTTATGTCTATACTAATTACCATTATTGTTTCTGAAGTACCTGTCGATGAATTACATTATTTGTTTTTTTTTTATTTTAGTAACAGACGCCTAACATTTGCAGAAATTAAGGGTCGCTCATAATCCTCTCATCACTTTTATACGTATGCCAAGTTTCATAATCATATTCTATGTTCATGTGCATCCATAAACCAACCAAACGAAAAACAAAAAAATAAAAAATGAAAAGGATTTTTAACACAACTGCCAATGTATGTAGAGTGTTGTCTGAACTAACCAAACATCCCCTACTCACTTTTTGTGAAATGAAATATGAAAACATTTTGTGTGGTAGAGGTTGGGAAATAACAATGTCAAGTTTTATTCTATTTAACTTNTTATAATGACTCTTAAAGCTATCTTCACATGTTGCATCCGTTCACACAACTTTGTTCAACAAATTGTTTTTTGTTTTTTCTACACTAAATACTCAATGCACTTTATATTTTAGAGTACTGCATTTTCAAACAATAAATGTAAGTCATTTTCCAGGAGTGTCTGTAATGTTACACTTAGCATTCTTAAACTCAAATCAATACTTCATTTACCCCGAACTCAAATCTTNTTGAAAAATGTAGATCATAGTCCGCATTGTCTTATGGAGGGAACAATCTTAAAATGTTTTCATTCCGACCCTTACAGGCGTATTTTGCACTGGAGATTTTTAATTTGGCGCCTTTTTGGTACGTCAGATTTTTACAGTAAAGCCCAATTTGCCTTATTTAAGGAGCAGTACACAAGCACAAACAATTTCCGTTAAGAACGGATCCCAACTCGACGGTGATCAACTTCGAACTCGTTTTTGATGCAATAAAGCAGTTATTATACATAAACACACCATCGTGGCTTTCTTAGATTTGTATTGGTGTTCTCTTCTTGTCGATAATGAGGACAGGAAACACTTCATTGGAGGCGTTTGTAATATTTCCACGTATGAAGTATACATTGTTTTCAGTAAGAGTGACGTTAAAAGAAAGCCGCTTTGAAGTGTATGTTACGTCAGTATGTAAGCGTTCGAGCGAATGGCAAGAATAATCTTTTGGAGGTGTCATATCGATTATTAAAGATTTTGAGATAAGGTTTGAACTTTGATGTCCTGCCGCGTCTACGTATTTCAAAATTAAAATATACGACTCACCGTATTAAAGACATATCCACATTATATTAAGTTTCATTTCAGAACTGCTTTACATCTCGAGTCATAGGGCAGAAGTCAAATTTTGTATGGGACACGGTGACCTTAATCTTGACTCCCACATAACCCACGTGCAATCCAAAGCGAGGATATACAATATTCACACATTCAATATGATTACAAAAGCTCAAAATTATCGAGTTATCAAACAGAGGTTTGCGATTTAATAAGGTATCTTGACCTCGACCCCACACATCTTTTATGCAATTTTATGGAAGATATTATTATAAGGTATACATTTCGTCATGAATATTTTGTTGTAACATTTCTTTCTCGATTATTTTTCTTTTTCAAATGAAAACAGCGGTTCTAAAGACTTGAACGTGCCTATAAAGCATATGTGTAAAATGTTCATAATGTCGATAGATTTCCAATAGAAGTTACAGAATGTTTAATTTATTAAACTAAATGAAATCCCACATGCTTTTCCAGAGAAACTAACTCACCGAAAATACTTTGTCTGCCTTAATAGTTTATCAGTAAATTCTAAAAGTAAACTAAAAAGCCCATATTTTTTTACGAATTTACATCTTGCGTTACCAAACGTGCATTTTTGAGTCTGAGCTAATTTTCCTATTGTGAATTACGTCTTTGATTAAAATGCAAACCCTCGAAACGTTCCTCAGATATTTACTAACAAAACCACTTACACCTGACTTCATAGTATATAATATGCAAATGTATAAGTGTTACAGGTACACACATGTTTTGAATCAAATTCAATATCAGAATTACAAAACTTGGAGTATGGGCTTATTTAAATACGGAGGATATACGCTTAAATGTGAAAAACCCTCGTCAATATTTGAGAAACTAGCTTTCCTAAAATCTTCAAACTACATGGACACCGACGCCAACTCTCAAGCCGGGCGAGTAGACTACTTTTTGTTTAAAATTGTCCTAAAACTGTTTAAAAGCAATAAAGGATAATCAGTTTTAAAATCTGTTTTATTCTGTCCTTAAAATGTCTTATGCATCCAAATGTTCAATCGTAAATTTAAATCAGTAGAACACAATTATCGAGACCAAAACAGGTACACAGGTCTATTCATCGGCAGTGTACCGTGCAGTCCTCTTTTAAAAAAGATATCAGAATTCTAAATTATAATCCTCAAAATGTACTTCATTTTACGTATCAAACAGATTTTGATTTGTAAGACTGAAATAACTCAAAAGATGAAGTCTTGATTTGAGAAATTTGCTGTTTTGTGTTAATGAAAATAAGAAACACAGTTTCTTAAGAGCAATAGCTATGCCCACTCTTTAAACTATGTGTAAACTCATTAATTAATAGAATAATGGAAACACTTAAAGGAAAAATACGTATCGTGATTTCAAATATATCGTTGTTGATATTGATGCTTACAGGATCATGCTTTTCGGGTAAGAATTAAATCTCTGTTATGAATTTCTGCTCGGTTTGCTAGTTGCAAAACAACAACACAATATTTGTATGTAAATGAATGTACAATAGTTCTCACTTGTCCAAACAAATAAAAGCTAAGATTAGTGTTTTCTACTTTGGGTGTCATTTTACTTTAATTGTTTTCACCACTGCTAAAACACCGAGTTATCGAACGCAATAGTAAACCTAAATTTAATTGTCCATGAAAGGAAATGTCCACGTTTGTCAGTACGTTTGAATAGTATAATATATTATAGCTTAACTCATTTGCAACACCGATAACATTGTCGATTTGTTTTCATTTCAGTGACCTGTCCAGTCGGTTATTCAGCAAATGGGAATATTTGCTACAAGTATCATAAATCCTGTTACACGTGGGAAAAAGCCTCTGAAGCATGCGTCACGGCCGGAGGATTTCTGTACAAGATCGCCGATGACGAGTCCTATCAACTGATCAACTCACTAGTGGACGGCAATGGTAAAGGTTCAATTTCTTCTACATACTTTTAACACATGTAATCCGCGATCTAAATTAAATGTTTTGCAAAAGGTTTTAGAGTAACACCTCCATATTCGTAGCTTTCGTATACTCAACGAAGCTTAATCACATGTTGAGTATATTGGGAAAACATTCAACTGACCGTTTTGATCTTTTTTAAAAATCATGTAAATTAAATATTTATTTATAGAATTTGCCTGTTCCGTTAACATATTTACGCACATGAACGTGTATCACAATTTATCACAATTGATCGGATGTATCGAACATCCTGTGAATGTGCTTAAGCATGTGGGTATATAAATATCGGTTTTGCTGGCCCAGAAAAAACTATAACAAAATGTCTTTATATTTCGCAAAAGGTGTTGATGTTTAAAGCCGTTTAGGTTATCAAAATTGTATTTGTTTTTCTGCCTTCCTAAATTTGTATTGATAGTTTTCATTGTGTTTTTATATCCTAATAAATTGTTTAATTTTTCCATTAGTGCACACTTGTAAAGACGCTGACCCTATATCACTTATTGACTAAGACCATTTCCAAAATTAGTATGTCCCTAACCGATAACACGTGGATTTTAGCTCCGCCCACATTTGAGTATAAATGTCATTAAACTTCAGCAGGTGACTTGCCTAACAAAGCCATATCATCGGCAAATAATAATAAAATCAACAAATTACCATCTATATTCAAACCAGAGTTAATGTTATCTTGTATGTAAAATTCAAGGTCGTCGACAAATAAAAAATAAATAAACACTCGGAATAAGATGAACACGATCTAACACGTGGCTTCACATTAGCATACATATCATTCACTATTCTAAGCAATTTGCTTTGTATACCAGACTAAAACATGTTCAACCATAATTCATTGCGGTATATACTATCAAAACATTTTAACACATCGACGTACATGACATACACATGTTTATTTTCATTAAAATATGTTTTATCATTACTGTTAGTAATTAAAAGACTGGCATTAGATATGTTAATGCGAGTTTACTTAAACATGTTCAGATTGTCCATACTATAATCATATACATGGCGGAATTTGAAATAAAATGCGTGCACCGAAATTCAAACTTAAGTCCATTAGTGAATATACTACTTCACTATCTAAACAAAACATCTATTGCAATCAAAATGTATGAAATAAGAAACACAGACATCTTTATTGTTTATGATCAGATAACCCAATATTTTTGACTTCGTTTTCAGCTCTTGAATATGTTTTCGTTAAGGTTCCAATTAGATCAAAATATTCGCAGTAGAAATGTATGCGTTATGAAAGTTATGTTTAATTTCCGTCTTGTCAGGTTTGTGCGATCATGGTGTATGGGTGGGTTCCAGAAGAGAGGCGGATGGTAGTTTCAANACGTACAGTTGATTCCTTTCTCGATCGCTAAGTCCCCGGATCTTATAGAGGTGACGGTGTGAAAAAAATATACACACCCACATGTTCTATTTATAGCGTTACCATGACCTATCTTATAGATACACCAAGAACGGTCGCGGGTGACAAAAATAGCGCATGTGTTTTTTAATGATTTACATTTACAATTTCACGTTCAGTTGATTTGTTTTTCGGTCGCTTAGTTACCGGTATAGAACTGAAGCTGTTAAAACATAATGATAGATAGATAGATAGGTGTTTATTTCGATCCAATACGCCATATGAGGCACATGAGGACAGCATATTTCACAACAAATAAACAAAACACCCACGTGTTATATTTTGAGCGTTACCGTGACCTTTGTAATAGATACCTCAAGGGCGGTCGCGGCTGACGAAATAGCGTTTTCAGCGCACATATTTCATAAAATATACATTTATCATGGTATGCTGTTGTTAACTTTTCAGTTAACTTAAACAGTTGTTTATCCATAGTTTACATTACTTTAAACATCATTGTAATTATCCCACGCTTTTTAAAGCGTGGGTTTAAAGCGTGGGGATATTGTATAGATCTCCGCTATCCCACGCGTTTTTGTTTCCGCGTATCGTTCCATATAAAAGACGCTTCGTTAACAATGCCCTCATCATTCGTTTTGGTGTTAGACTACAGTTCAACTATGAACAAACTCTGCCTGGTGCTACTGCTTGTAGGCTGCGTCGCGCTGGTGACTATGCCACAGGTTGCCGCAGGTTAGTTTTTTTTTCATTTAGACTTAGCAACGTAATTTGCATGTTTATGTTATTTTTGTCTTTGCTAATTAAGGATGACACTTTTCGCTTTTGTTTTCGTGTAAAAGAAGACTGTTCTTGACGAAAATTCAGTTGAGGCGGAAATTGTCGTCCCTGATTAGCCTTTGCGGACCGCACAGGCCAATCTGGGACGACACTTTACGTGTTTTTGTTTCGTGGAAAAGAAGACTGTTTTTGACGAAAATTCAGTTGAGGCGGAAAGTGTCGTCCCTGATTAGCCTGCCCGGACTGCACAGGCTAATCTGGGACGACACTTTACGCACATGCACTAAATACTCTTTTCACAAAGCAAGACTCATATGTAATTGTTTGCAATCCTATATATATATATATGTTTTGTGTTAATGAAAATAAGAAACACAGTTGCTCAAGAGCAATGGCTATGTCCACTCTTCAAAATATGTGTAAACTCTTTAATTAATAGAATAATGGAAACACTTAAAGNACATAAAGTGTCTGATACGATTTACTGTTTCATATGTGAGTTTATTTTATATAAAATACTGACATCAAGCGTTACATGTCTTTATACGGAGGCAACTTCATGTCAAAACAATAGCGGCATGCAATTGGTAAGTCAAAGAATCTTTAAGTAATAAATTGCTTATTTAACATGCAATATGCCCATATGAATTGTACCATATTCACATTTTTTTCTCCCGTTATTTGCGTTACAGCCAAACCCATTTTGACCTGTCCAGTCGGTTATTCAGCGAATGGGAATATTTGTTACAAGTATCATAAAACCTGTTACACGTGGGAAAACGCCTCTGAAGCATGCGTCAAGACCGGAGGATTTCTGTACAAGATCGCCGATGACGAGTCCTATCAACTGATCAACTCACTAGTGGACGGCAATGGTAAAGGTTCAATTTCTTCTACATACTTTTAACACATGTAATCCGCGATCTAAATTAAATGTTTTGCAAAAGGTTTTAGAGTAACACCTCCATATTCGTAGCTTTCGTATACTCAACGAAGCTTAATCACATGTTGAGTATATTGGGAAAACATTCAACTGACCGTTTTGATCTTTTTTAAAAATCATGTAAATTAAATATTTATTTATAGAATTTGCCTGTTCCGTTAACATATTTACGCACATGAACGTGTATCACAATTTATCACAATTGATCGGATGTATCGAACATCCTGTGAATGTGCTTAAGCATGTGGGTATATAAATATCGGTTTTGCTGGCCCAGAAAAAACTATAACAAAATGTCTTTATATTTCGCAAAAGGTGTTGATGTTTAAAGCCGTTTAGGTTATCAAAATTGTATTTGTTTTTCTGCCTTCCTAAATTTGTATTGATAGTTTTCATTGTGTTTTTATATCCTAATAAATTGTTTAATTTTTCCATTAGTGCACACTTGTAAAGACGCTGACCCTATATCACTTATTGACTAAGACCATTTCCAAAATTAGTATGTCCCTAACCGATAACACGTGGATTTTAGCTCCGCCCACATTTGAGTATAAATGTCATTAAACTTCAGCAGGTGACTTGCCTAACAAAGCCATATCATCGGCAAATAATAATAAAATCAACAAATTACCATCTATATTCAAACCAGAGTTAATGTTATCTTGTATGTAAAATTCAAGGTCGTCGACAAATAAAAAATAAATAAACACTCGGAATAAGATGAACACGATCNAATAATCGGAATAAGATTAACACGATTTAACACGTGGCTTAACATTTGCATAATTTGCCTTGTATACCAGACTAAATCATGTTCAACCATAATGCATTGCGGTATTTACTATCAAAACATTTTAACACATCGACGTAAATAACATACAAATGTTTATTTTCATTAAAATATGTTTTCCCATTACTGTTAGTAATTAAAAGACTGGCATTATATATGTTAATACGATTTTGTTTAAACATGTTTATATTGCCCATACTATAATTATATACATGGCGGAATTTAAAATAAAATGCGTGCTACGAAATTCGAACTTAAGTCCATTAGTAAATATACTACTTCACTATCTAAATGAAACATCTATTGCAATCAAAATGTATGAAATTAGAAACATAAACATCTTAATTGTTTATGATCAGATATCCCAATAATTTTGACTTACTTTTCAGCTCTTGAATATGTTTGCGTAAAGGTATTAATTATATCAACATATTCGCAGTAGACATGTATGCGTTATAAGAGTTATGTTTAATTTCCTTCTGTCAGGTTTGTGCGATCTTGGTGTATGGGTGGGTTCCAGAAGAGAGGCGGATGGTAGTTTAAAGTGGCGTGACAACACTCTGACGGATTTAAAAAAGTTCTGGTCTGGTGGTCAGCCCGATGGCCCGAATAACGGGGAGTCATGTGTTGAGATTCGTAACAACTTTGGTAACCTCATGAACGATAGGCAATGTTGGATGGAGAAAGGTTTTGTCTGCCAAGGTATGTGTAACTTTTGTTTCACCGAACACTTCTCTCAATTTGTGTCATACACGCTTGATTTGTTATTCCTGCCAATAAAATATTTTGTTGAAATACAGCATGCAATATTTAGTATTGTAATTGTGAAACAGGTTAATAACTTAATCAAAGTATGCACTAGATTAGTTTAATCCTATTTATTTTAGCTCGATTTTATCGAAAACCTAAGGCTTATTAAAACGCTCTCGAGTCCGTTTCCTGGGACTATAACCAGTACTTGGTGTCTTTGGAGGAGATCAAAGGGGTTCGAACCCGTGACCTCACGATCGCTAGGCGGACACCATATCCACTACGCCACGGCGATCTTTGATACCATTATACACTAGTATGACTAATACTGATATTCACGTTCATTTGTTTACGTCACAGTATACACAGGAAACAATTATAAACATAAAGGGTCTGCTACGATTTACAAGTTCATATGTGAGTTTATTTAATATTATATAACTGAAATCAAGCGTAAAATGTCTTTATACGGAGGCAACTTCATGTCACAACAATAGCGGCATGCAATTGGTAAGTCAAAGAATATGTACGTTATAAATACGCACACCATGTTATCTTGCAANATAATAGTTATGACTAACATGTTTTATACGGAGGCAACTTCATGTCACAACAAAAGCGGCATGCAATTGATAAGTCAAAGAATCTGTACGTAATAAATTTCTTATTTATCATGCAATATGCCCTTATGAATTGCGCCATATTCACATTTGTTCTCCCGTTATTTGCGTTACAGCCCACCCCGATGGGTGTCCGTGCAGAAGAAGCCGCTGCCTCTACAACGAGTACGAAGCCGGCAAGTGCTCTAATGGAATCAGATGCTGCCGGGCTTACAGTGGCTTGGATCCCATAGATAATGGCAAATATTCATTTAACCTTTATATCCACACATAGTTGCTGCTCCCGTCACAGTATACTGTATATCTCATATCACACATTATACGTAGCTGACGTCATCTGTGTGCGGAATTGTCTTGTTTCTTCACCTCGTATGACGTATAAGAGAGGGAAATCACGTGATAGTCAAGATGGCGACGTCCATGCCGAGATAGGTATTTTTTTGCCGTTTTATACCCTTTATTACTTGTATAATTATTTGTTAATGCCGCTCACTTTCCAGCCAAATCAGCGAGAAAGTTACTAGCGTTTATTTCGTATTAATATTCGCTCTTTATCTCGAGTTTACTCGCTGGGAAATTTCTTAGCGGGATGACCTAATTACAGCTCCAGTAAGAACATTCGCAGCGAGTTAAGGCGAGATATAAAGCGAATTCTAATACGAAAAAAATGCTAGTCACTTTCTTACTGATATGGCTGGACAGTGAGCGTTATTTCAAAATTAAGCAAAAGTAATAAAGGGTATAAAACGGCGAAATATACCTGTCTCGGCATGAACGTCGCTACCTTGACTATCGCGTGAATACCCCCTCATCTATCACTCAATTTAAACTCAGAGCTTCCATGCATAGTTGTGGTTCCTGTTTACTTGTACATATCTTAACTGCTGGCAGCGATCTCCGATTTAGATGGCAATCAAGGTGGACAACTGTTAGTTAAATCAACCTCCGAGCAGGGATTTTGACTGCTTAGGAGCATGGTTCTAATCTAATTATGTGAAACAGATGTGTTATGTCACCTCTGCCATGCGTTTGTAACCGTTAACGTCAGTTGGTATCGCACAAACTTCATGTCATAACGTTAACGAAGTACATGTCTTTTACAGAGTTAAGGTGCAATAGTTCGATGTACAGGGATTGAGATTGCGCGCATGTTTTTGTATAATATAAAAAAAGTCACTTTCATAATTGGACATAGTTGTGGTTACTTTTTCTCAATACAGAGTCTATTACTGCGCTTGCAATATAAAAATACAATAACATAATAATTTACCATATGGTACATGCATAGTGTTTTTGTTCTAGCTCCGTTGTCATTTTGGTTTGGAATAACACAACTACGGAGATAATCACGATTGAGCCATACATTATTTTCTAAATTGGTAACACGGATTTTCTAACATTTAACCTGGTTACCTAGTGTTTGAACGCACGTGACGCAGATTCGAACTTGGCCTTGATATNAATCCGACATTTCATGAATGTCGCCGCTTGGTTATTGCGTAATGAGTTACTTCATACAATTATGTTTGGTTTTTATTTCGCACTATTCAGCAATGAACATAAACAATGAGCAATGATAATTTTGAATTATCACAAAAATTAAAAACCGCCACCGTACATCGAAAACCGCGTGAGGAATATTTGGTCAGATTCTAGGAGACAAAACAAAATACGCGGTTTAGGAATTCACATTGTTTAAGTCTCAAAACCAGTTCACTATAACCATATGTAGTTTTGGCAGCTACATTTTTCACCAATGGTTGTACAGGATGTTTTCACTGACCATAACTATATCTTCTGATTGGATATCAAATCTAGAAAATGTATCATTAAGTTGCAATCAGAAAAAAATCGCGCCAAAATTGACTTAACCATTTTTTCAAACAACAGCGAAACAAATACAACTCTTTAACCAATACAAAAATAACTGCACACTGGCAATGGATAAAGATTTGTTACCGTATGTAGAAATGACGAGGAAATTTCGTAGATCTACATATGTGGGGTTGATGTATTTCTTCAAAACACTTTGACTTGCTTAGTTTGGTATATTTTATTAAACCAATTGAAAAATAAGGAACGGTTAGTAAAAAGAAAGGCACGACGGGGGAAACCGTATTTTACGAAAATTATGCGTTGTATGGTAAAACACGAATTTATGTTACAAACAATTTTGTAACTTCAAGGTTCAGAAAAGTCATAGAAGGATAATACAACTAGTCTGGTTTTATTAGTTTAATGAGTTAATGCTGAATATTATATAAATTTAGTTAACTTATTTTAAATTGTAATCGTTTATATTTACTCCCTACCATTCTACCATGCACCATTCAGTGTGTATTGGTGTAGATAGTGACTTATAATGACAATGAGATGAAACCATTTATTTACAGCACCTTTGAAGTATTTAATACGAACGGTTTTGCTACCAACCGATTCTCAAATGCTGAATCATTGCAAGTCCGTCAAATTAACCTCGTACTTTAAAAACAGGACTAAATGCATGCTCATAAACTGTCGTCCCAGATTAGCCGGTTCAGCCCGCACAGGCTAATCAGAGACGACAATTTCCGCCTTAACTGAGTTTTCGCTAAGAAGATACTTCCTTTATAGGAACAATTCCAAAAAAGCGGAAAGTGTCGTCCCTGATAAGAATGTGCGGACAGCACAGGCTAATATGGGACGACACTTGTCGTACATGTATCAAGCCCAGTTTTTCCAGAACGCGGCTCAAACTACATAACGATTCTGAAGTGCTGAATCATGACCAGACCGTCAAACAGATGATTGTAGGTGTAGTTCCCTACCTCGTACATGCCAGGTCCATTTCGGCACAGATCCCCATGAACGTAGGGCGGTTTGGTACATAAACCGATGTTTATAACAAAATGAGTTAAAGTTCAGCAGCCAGTCCACGAACATTTTATAAATATTTTCCACGTGATCAAAATACACTTATTAATCACTTTCTTTTAGTCTATTTTCCGCCAACGGTCTTTCTATGCTAGCAGCTTTTTTATTACCATCGATTTAGCCGAACTAGTCGTAGACAAGTGGGTAAATATATGCAAACAACTTAGTGTCAAAGAGTTAAACGTTCAATTTATGGCCTAGTTGTTACTTACAAACATACATTAAAAACTAGTTGCTTGGTTGTTTAATGATTTTATGTTCGTAAAAACATTGAAAAGCCGTTGTAAGTTGTTTGAAAGTTTCTTATTGAATAAATTACCTTTACAATAACGTTGCAATCCCCTGATGTATACAAGTTTACCTTGTCATAAAGGACGATTGTTTAAATCAGGTAATCTAGTATTGTATATTATCAGCATACCATATTTGTGCAAGTTGTGTCATTAAATAACTACACAAACTTAAGTTTTAAAATAACAATTATACTATCTTTACAAAGAAATAGTTTTAGTAATAAATGAGTTTTGTTTCGCTTGGTGGTTCAATACCTCATTTTACTTTCAGAATTTATGACAAGGCAGCCAATGTACGCAGACGAGAATTCCCGATCATGCCAACTATGTTCATACCTACCATTGAAATATATCCATATATTTATACTGAGTCGACCGACATGTGAACGAAACTGCAAGTTCTAATCGTTTTAATTTTTAAACAGCACTTTAATCTTTTAATGTTTTATCAGTTTCGAAGTTAATTGTTCAAACATACTAAATTATTCGGTAAATTTTTCTTAAACTTTGATTTTGGGTGCCAAGGATGTAGCAAATACATGCAGAAAGAACAGAACATCAACATGTCGTATTACAGTTCTAAAACCTGAAGTATACAGTTGTCTAAATAGAATTTATTCCATAGCTAAAATCAGCGCCGGAACCGTGGCTTTATTTTTCAATTGAATTAAGAGTTGTTTCACTCAGCTGTCAATGTTAACAGTTTAAAGGTTAAAGTTTTCAAAGTTTTAACACAATTGCTATCATTTTTATCTCTCTTTTGTTTCCAATGATAACTGAAGGGGTCACAAAAAGGCGAGCAGGACATTATTGTCCAGCCTAATGTAAAGTACACAAAGGGGGACTTTATTGTTAGTGTATGCGAACTGAAAGATCCGTTTATCTTAGTACATAACCATTGTTTTTTTAGGTTTTATCGTATGTCTTTTGGAAGTTTTTTTGCAAGTTAAACACGCTGGTCAATTAGCGAGAACGCTGTAATGATTGAAAGAGAACACAATTGCAACCTAGCTCTGACATAACAATTAAATAGCGGACGACAGAGGATAAAGCTATGAGAATAAAATTATCTGCTTTCTCACATATAACTGTTATACATGATAACTTCTATGTACATAATTTGCATGTAGTTCATACGCATAGATTATGTCGTTTATTCTGGAACAAAATATTTGGGAAAAAAGACTTATGACTAGCTAACAACAGTTTTGTACTTATGAAGTCTTTTTACCACGTGTTACACCTCATTTACTTTCATAAATTCATATTTAACAAGCAAATTCGTTGAATTGATATCCCCCGCAAATTAAAGGTGTGTATAGATGGGTGCAAATCCATTGATATATGGTTTAATCCTACAACATATTTAATTAGGGGTAGGTTTATTGTTTGTATGCATTGCAATTCTCCTCATTGATATACACACATGCAGTTTCATGTTACAATCTTGTGGTGTATCTGAGATATAGCCCTGAAAAGTTACATCATACGAAAACAAAAAAGGACAATAATTTTTATTTAAGAAAGTATATGGTTATGGTTGATGTGCATGGCACTTTTCCTCATTGATATCAATACACCCGTGAAGTTTCATGAAGTCTTTTATGGTATTTGTTTTTCATACCTGTAAAAGCTTTATCATCGGCAATTCAAAATATCTGTATTTATTAATATTTAAACATTAGTACATGCATTTATTAATGTTAAAACATTATATATGAATTGTTTTTTTACTTGACTCAAGTTCTATTATTTCGTGTAAAAAAAGAAGTGTATGTGTAATTATGCTTGCCTAACGTGACACACTCGACAGCTGCCGCGAACGTCTTTGGAAATATTTCCGGTGATACTCGCCAAAGCGGGCGAATCAAACTGTAAAGATAAAATTAAAAAGAGGTAAAAGCTTTTTTCTTGAAAGGTTTGGTTTACCATTTTAAAAAACGTGTCGGTATTGTCAGTAGGAATCCATTCATACTTACTGGAGAGTGAAACAGTGCCAGATTCTTTTTTTGAAACGAGATATATCAATAAATATCTAAAAAGATACAGATTCAGCATCTTTAAAAATATATTTCAATAGGATGGCAAATAGACAGGATTGCAAAGTCTTAACAGAACATTGTTCAATAAGCAAAGGCCATCATAAANCATAACTTTTGCAATATTCAACATAGCAACTTGATACTTGGCATGCATGTGTATCTCATGGAGCTGCACATTTTGAGTGTTGAAAGGTCAAGGTCATGGTCATCCTTCAAGGTCAAAGGTCAATTATATGGGTCAAAATTGCTCATTTTGGCCATACCTTCTGCAATATTCAACATAGCAACTTGGTATTTGGCATGCATGTGCATCTCATGGAGCTGCACATTTTGAGTGGTGTAAGGTCAATGTCAAGGCCATCCTTCAAGGTCAAAGGTCTAATATATGAGTCAAAATCGCAAAAGGGGACATAGTGTTTCACAAACACATCTTGTTTCATAGGGACATCGGTCATGACTGGCAAATGACCCCTATTGATTTTGAGGTCACTAGGTCAAAGGTGTAGGTCACAGTGACTGGAGGAAGGAAAATGGTTTCCGGATGGTAACTCAAGAACGCTTTCGCCTGGGAACATGAAACTTCATAGGGACATCGGTCATGACTGGCAAAAAGCCCCTATTGATTTTGAGGTCACTAGGTCAAAGGTCAAGGTCACAGTGACTGGAAGTAGGAAAATGGTTTCGGGATGATTACTCAAGAACGCTTACGCGTGGGATCATGAAACTTCATATGGACATTAGTCATTACCTGCAGATGACCCCTATTGATTTTCAGGTCACTAGGTCAAAGGTCACCACCACCACCACTACCACCACCACCACCACCACCACCGTTGTTCACAGTTACAAAAAACCTATTCACACAATGGCTGCTACTACAAATATATAGGGGGCATGCATGTTTTACAAACAGCCCTTGTTTCAGTTAGTTTTTATAGACACTGTTCTGGGCCGGTGTCAATAAAAAAAATTACCTTGCCGAAATAAGTTCGGGAAAATGTTCTCTGTTAAACGTGGACGGGTAATGAAACTGTCATAAACGGTGTGCGCGCCCAATATGTTATACCATTCGTAATGAGACCCAATCTGCCGGGAAAACACATTGGGAAGAGTATACTATCAGATTTAATAGCGCAGGTGTTGACAGATTCTGAAATATTCGGCTCAAAACACCGCTGTGATTCCGTGTCTCAAAAACTAATAACATCGTGATTTCCACTGGCTTGTCTAGTTGTCACTGATAGAGAGGATTTGGCAATGTGAGTATGCTCTGAGACTGAAAGGCAGGAGTGTTGAAACTGGTTGAAACAAAATGACTCCATCATCCATTTGTCAATATACAATTAATACTAATATTTACAAAAAACCATTGTCACTGTGAATTTATAATGACTTAATTGGAATAAGAATTGCTGAGAATTATCAATAATGAATATACAAAAATGAAGAAATCTGATCCAGAAATATATGTAGGTTTTGATCAAATTGTGAAAAATAAAATAAAAAATAGTTTTGAGGGAAAAAACTAATTGTTACAAAAAGCTTGCAGTGAAAACTAATTGACCCAAAATCTTATCTGTTGCCCTGATAAGTAATATACCTACATGTGTCTGTTGTTAGACTCAAACTATTGTCCCATGAAGTACTCTCACATTTTGTTGTACAACTTGCATGCATTTAAAAGCCTTTTCGTTAAGAATTGCTAAATGCCCCCTTTTCAAACTTGTAATTCGTGTTCTGTCATTTAATTGGGAATAAAACTGTGAAATGCAACATTTGGGGCTTTCGGTCACGTGTGTGAAAAGCTCTTATTTGTATTCTATCATTTTTCATTCTTATTGATTTTGGATATTTTTTATATGTTTTTATATTTGAGACAATCATGCAGTTATGCTGCAATTATTTATGCTTTGTGAACATTTGAAATGTCATTATGAAAAAAAAATGAATTGTATTTGAAGCTTCATTTTGAAGGAAATTGTCCACACTTTTCATTCACTTTACTCACAGTTAAGTGTCAGTTGTTTATTTCCAGGGTGTTGGTCAGTACAGTCGGTCCATCAAACAAGTGGAGGAAGATATTCAGGAATGTCTCAAGAAAGTCAACGAGCTCTCAGGTAAGTATTNTGTAATGTTTTAACAATACGTTTCCATGATAATTGTTCATGTAATGTCATTCCATTTTTGATACAGTCATGATGGTATTATATAAAATAAGTTTCCTTAAAAACTTGCAAATATCAGGGATAGAAGCCATTTGTACCGCATTCTCATTATTCCTGTACATACAGTATTTTCAATAAAAAGCTTTTCGATGATTGACCTATCAGGTAAGGACACAATCTTTCAACCAAATACAAGTTTGCTTATATCGATACATGCTTACAACTTATGAATACCAAGAGTTGATTCTACCATATCTGATCGTCGACCTTTGAATTTTCTTTGCGATAAAATGCTAAAACGGCATAAATGTTTAATGTTTGTGTGTGTCATAGCATTCAAAAGTTCCGCTCCGTATAGTGCCGTATGTTATTTTGTAGAGACCTACGGATAAAAGGAGCTTTTACTTGTTGCTTTCTAACTTCGATGCAAGTTTGCAATAATTTTAGATTCGGCTTCATGCAACATCACTTAGTGTGTTACTGCTTTAGATCGTTCTATGTACTCGCCTCTATACTTTATACCAAATTGTGGGTTATGTCGGTGTTTGGTCATATCTACACGCAATTGCTTAAAATATCAGAAATCAATATCGACAAGTGTGTGTTGAAGTTGAGGGTTTATTGCCAGTAGGGCTATATCACCGACAAACGCCGGATTACCCGCTTTGATACTTAGTACAGTCGATACGTGAGCGCTTCCTTCTAATTCCCTTTAGAGTACGACAATAAATACGAGGTTGAAAAATGTAGATCATAGCCCGCATTGTCTTATGGAGGGAACAATCTTAAAATGTTTTGATTCCGACCCTTACAGGCGTATTTTGAACTGGAGATTTTTAATTTGGCGCCTTTTTGGTACGCAAGATTTTTACAGTAAAGCCCAATTTGCCTTATTTAAGGAGCAGTACACTAGCACATACAATTTCCATTTAGAACGGATCCCAACTCGACGGTGATCAACTTCGAACTCGTTTTTGATGCAATTAAGCAGTTATTATACATAAACACACCATCGTGGCTTTCTTAGATTTGTATTGTTGTTCTTTTCTTGTCGATTATGAGGACAGGAAACACTTTATTGGAGGCGTTTATAATATTTCCACGTATGTAGTATACATTGTTTTCAGTAAGAGTGACGTTAAAAGAAAGCCGCGTTGAAGTGTATGTTACGTCAGTATGTAAGCGTTCGGGCGAATAGCAAGAATAATCTTTTTGAGGTGTCATATCGATTGTTTAAGGTTTTGAGATAAGGATTGAACTTTGATGTCCTGCCGCGTCTACGTATTTCAAAATTTAAATATACAACTCACCGTATTGAAGACATATCCACATTAAATTAAAGTGCATTACAAGAACTGCTTTACATCTCGAGTCATAGGGCAGAAGTCAATTTTTTTATGAGACACGGTGACCATAATCTTGACTCCCACAAAACCCACGTGCAATCAAAAGCGAGGATATACAATATTCACACATTCAATATGATTACAAAAGCTAAAAATTATCGAGTTTTGCCAGAGGTTTGCCATTTAATAAGGCATCTTGACCTCGACCACACACATCTTTTATACAATTTTATGGAAGATATGGTTATAAGGTATACATTTCGTCATGAATATTTTGTTGTAACATTTCTTGCTCGATTATTTTTTTCAAATGAAAACAGCGGTTATAAAGACTTGAACGTGCCTATAAAGCATATGTGTAAAATGTTCATAATGTCGATAGATTTCCAATAGAAGTTACAGAATGTTTCATTTATTAAACTAAATGAAATCCCACATGCTTTTCCGGAGAAACTAACTCACCGAAAATACTTTGTCTGCCTTAATAGTTTATCAGTTAATTCTAAAAGTAAACTAAAAAGCCCATATTTCTAACGAATTAACATCTTGCGTTACCAAACGTGCATGTTTGAGTCTGAGTATATTTTGATTTTTGATATTGTGAATTATGTCTTTGATTAAAATGCAACCCCTCGAAACGTTCCTCAGATATTTACTAACCAAACCACTTACACCTGACTTCATAGTATATACTATGCAAATGTACAAAGTGTTACAGGTACACACATGGATTTAATCAAATTTGATATAAGAATTACAAAACTTGGAATATGGGCTCATTTAAATACGGAGGATATATGCTTAAATGTGAAAAACCCTCGTCAATATTTGAGAAACTAGCTTTCCTAAAAGCTTCAAACTACACGGACACCGACGCCAACTCTCAAGCCGGGCGAGTAGACTACTTTTTGTTTAACATTGTCGTAAAACTGTTTATAAGCAACAAAGGATAATCAGTTTTAAATTATTTTTTATGCCCCCGGTAAGGTGGCATATTGTGATCGCACTATCCGTCTGTCCGTCCGTCCGTCTGTCCGTCTGAAATTCCGTCACACTTAAACTTTAAAGTTTTCGTTTAGGTTTGGAAAAATGTGGAAAAAGGGGGCATATGTCATCCTATGGTGACAAGCCTTGTTTATTCTGTCCTTAACATGAATTATGCATCCAAAGATTCAATCGTAAATTTAAATCAGTAGAACGCAATTATGGAGACCAAAACAGGTACACAGTTCTATTCATCGGCAGTGTACCGTGCAGTCCTCTTTTATAAAAAGATTTCAGTGTTCTTAATTCTAATCCTCACAGTTTACTTTCTTTTACGTATCAAACAGATTTTGATTGGTCAGGCTGAANTAAAAATAAATAATAATGAAAAGGTTTTTTAACACAATTGACAAGGTATAAGAGTGTTGTCTGAACTAATAAAAAATACCCTACTCTCTTTTTTGTGAAATGAAATATTAAAACATTTTGTTAGGTAGAGGTTGGGAAATCACAATATCAAGTTTTATTCTATTTAACTTATAGTGTCCGGACCTTTGGTGGAAACGGTCTTGCATAATCCCCACATGGTAATTTATATGTGTTTTAAGGTTCGTCATATGATCTGCATTTACTTCCTGAGAAATCGCAAGATCAAGTTTTATCATTGGTACTGTTAAGTTATTTCAGCGTTTTGCATACGGACAGCCATACGGACGGATGAACATTGAAGAAAGTGACAGACCTATAGTTTATGTGTTTACCAACTTTCATAACAATATGTTACGTACCTTTTTTTATCAATTTTAAGTTGCGTTCTATTTTTATTACAAGCGACGTCCTTTGACCTCTGTTAAAAATGGGGTCGTGCATAATTCTCACATTGCCCTTTATAAGTATTCCATGTTTCATCAAAGTATCTTACGTACTTATTATAGAAATCTCACGAACAAATTAAAGTCGGACTAACGGACAGACATAACGGGCCCGTAAACCTACCGGGAGTAATGAAGGGTGATCAATATATGTGCGTAAAGTGTCGTCCCAGATTAGCCTGTGCAGCCCGAACAGGCTAATCAGGGACGACACTTTCCGATTAAACTGGATGTTCGTTTAGAAGATACTTCCTTTACACGGACAATCCATAAAAGCGGAAAGTGTCGTCCATGATAAGCCTGTGCGGACTGCACATGCGTATCTGGGACGACACTTTACGCAAACGCATTAAGCCCAGTTTTGAAAGAACACGGCTGATTTTAACATAGCGATGCATCCAGGCACCTTGCATACCTTTTCCTTTCGGTCCAGTGTATCAGTATCGATCTGTTTACAATATCTAGTTTCTGTTGCGGCGTAGAGTTTGCCGTGGAAAGGTATGACGTTCACAGACGTGTTGTCCGTCATATCTGGAGCCGAAAAGTACGTGAGGAACCTATGGAAGCAAACGTAGATCTGAGTCGCGCTCTAGGAAAGCGGGGCTTAATGTATGTGCGTAAATTGTCGTCCCAGATTAGCATGTGCAGTCCGCACAGGATAATCAGGGACGACACTTTCCACTTTTGTGGAATTGTTAGTTAAATGGAAGTCTCTTCTAAACGAAAATTAAGTCTAGGCGGAAAGTGTCGTCCCTAATTTGCCTGTACGGACTGCACATGCTAATCTGGGACGACAATTTACGCACACGCATAAAAACCTTTTTTTACAGAGCGCGGCTCGTCAATTAAAATTTTATGAAAACAAATCAACGTTTGTAGATGAATTTTATATAACAAAGGTTAAATTTAGATAAAGAGACATTGAAGGACATCATAAGTTTAACAAAGTAGAGAGCTCACAAATTGGTTGCAAAAAGATAATTTATAGAAATATACAGATCAAGACCCACGCAGACAAAATATTTGTTAAGCATGACCGAACCTCGACTTTAAGGGTTAATCATTTGTTGAAAAAAAGTTAAAGGGAAAAATGAACCTATACACCATTATTATTTAAAGTGACAGTTCGCGGATATATATATGGGCATAATCGTAAGAAAACGTGTTTTGATTGAGGATATCACTGAAAATCCGGGTCAAATCGGTAGAAAACAAACAATTGAGCGATTTTAATTTTGGGGTCGAGTACGGTTAAGTACGAAAACGACCTAATTAATATTCATGATTCGACAGGTTAATTCAAACTTAAACAAACAAAATTGCGGATACCGGCGAATTTAGCGTAGAGAAGGTAAGAACAAATGCAAATGCATCTGTTACAGACGGGAACTGAGTTGCAACGGTACGTTTTTGCAAAATCTATGTATTTATCTTCCAAATGCTAATAATGTTTGGCGAAAGCAAAATATAGAAATAATTTGCATAACACTTATGTTCGAATCATTTATCGTATCTGAGATATAGCCCTGCAAAGTTACATGTTAAAAGAACAAAAAAAGCAATAACTCTTATTTAAGAAAGTGAATGTTTATGGTTCTTGTGCATGGCACTTCTCCTCATTGATACACCCATGAAGTTTAATGTTGATATTATTACATAGTTTCTTAGATAAAGCCCTGAAAAGCTTTATGAGACGCACGGACGGACTGATGGACGGACGGACAGAATAACGGATGGATAATAAGCTTCCATTATATTCATTATTATAACATCTATGATTTGCCAAGGTTAAATATACAATAATAACTCATGCTTTACCCCGCAAAGTGCAGCAGTTGTATTTTGTTCATATTTGTGAAATCGATATAAATCACTTACCATTGATTTGTCTATTTATCCAACTGACCTCAACTGCGTTTTGTTTACGATCGAACGGAAGCTCCATTTACTTAGGATATACGGTAAAACACCTGTTTGTTGTTGAAAAGCTCAAATATGCGCAGTGCACAAACCAGAATCTTTCATTTTAGGGCTTATTATTTTATGTTTGTACTGAAACAGGTTAAGCCGTTCTATCTGCTCATATTATAATGCTTTGCATAAACTGACCTTCAAATAAACTGGTGTTTGTGTATACAGTCAAAACTGGACAGTTTTCTATAAATTGCGAATGCATGAAAGCAATTCATGTATACGATTAATTTAGTTCAAACTATTTAATCAAGAAAACCTAATACGGTTTACGGTTTAAAATAAACAGAAATACATAAGTGTTAATTTTGATAGGCGTATCTGCAAGTATCATATTCAACGTTTGTAACGTTTCACGCAAGAAATAATTATTAACCCCCAAGAAGAACGTTAGTAGACTCCAAGATCGATAACATTCACTGCAGCTGTAACCTCCCTTAGCGGCAATTTCCAACGTGTTTACATATAAATTTGCGCATCAATTAAATTCAAAATAGCGTGTATTGTCATAAAGCTGATATTACGATAACATTGGTGTACGGTAAATGTTGGTACCAATTTATTTGTCTTCTAAACTTATCCAATATATTAACAATATATATTCATGCACATATGGTATGTGTGAGCCTCCATAACTCAGTGGCAGAGCACTAATCTTGTAAACTAGGGGTCGTGAGTTCGATCCTCACTGGGGGCTGGCAATTTTTAGGTCCGCACATATCGTGAAGACTAAGCGAAGACCCGTAAAAAAAACTCTGAATTAC
The DNA here is from genome assembly GCA_007657795.1 of Dreissena rostriformis. Classification (NCBI taxonomy): domain Eukaryota; kingdom Metazoa; phylum Mollusca; class Bivalvia; order Myida; family Dreissenidae; genus Dreissena; species Dreissena rostriformis. Next base: position 23,151 of record VMBQ01002994.1, read on the forward strand.
ATACGTCATAGCAGCATGTTATGTTATCATTTAACACGAAAGGAGGCCTAAATGAAACCTTCCTTGAGTCCTCTTCTTGAATATTATGAGCTTTAATGAGTACATACGTACAGCTTTCTTGGTAAAGAAGAATGTTAAACTACAATCCAGAGTCAGGATTTACTTTCGTGTTTCATTCATTAAATAAACATACATATTATAATGTTATTTCACTATTGGAGTCACAATGCGCAGTATTTGACGATAAAAGCACCACACAACTTTACCAACACAATATTCAGACCGAATGTTGTAAAAATGGCTTACTAAACACAGGAAAAAAAATGGCTACACTATAACAAATGCGTTTTTTTTTCTTCCAGCAACAGAGCAGAACAGAACATACCTATGTATATAATATTTATTTAAAATTAACATAAATCATTGCGAACTTAATAATGATCCCAATTAATTTAAGGAGGAAACAATGTGATTTAATGTTGAATTTACAAGCTTGTTTTATAGTCCGAAAATCGATATATTTTGCTCTCATCATTTTGCATTCACATAATTGAAATTCACTACTTCACAGTAAAAGTGAAAACATGAAATTTTTGTGTCGGGGATGTCAGTCTCTTCGTGTTCATGTTACTTGTTTTATTAAATTGTTCATGATAAAAAATCCTCAACAATTAATTATTTTATAAATATAAGGGAATAATGAATTACCATGAAACATTTTCCGTTGGTAAATTCGTATTAATTAACACCCGTTAGTCTTCTATGCATGGCAAGTAACCAATTTTATACGCGAAAATTATACATGTACTTAAACTGTCCTTAATGCGGTACGCTTGGCAAACAGGATTTCGGTATCCCTCCTAGCTGCTGGATAGGCAACAGGCCATTACAGAACAAGAACAGAACATCATACTTCACACTCTGTAGGCGAACTTTCTGATCTCCAGAATAAGGAGAGATACAATAACTACAACAACTAACATCACAACTAGGTCAAACAAAAACAATGCAATATAAATAATTACAACAACTAACAACACAACTAGGTCAAACAAATGTGTTTATTATTGTCCGTGTTACTGTCCCTAAAATGTTTTCTGACATTCTACGGAAAATGGTTAACCTTGTAAATGACTACGAAATACATTGTGTTCCAAACCGTAAGAAATACATTGGCTTTTACGTATCATCAATGACATACGAAAAAAATACTACTTTAATACACAAACTTTAAAAAAGAAACTGCAGGTAGCTCAAAACAAAGTTGTACGTTTTATTCATAACTACCATGGTAGAACATTACTTCGTGTTGCAGATTTTAAGCATCTTACTTTTTTGAATATTGAATATAGATGTAAACAATTGCGACTTAAAGCCACACACCTTGAAATAAAGTACATGTTAATCAATACATATAGATGCAATTTGAAAGTGTGCAAAATATTCATGAAATCTATAGCCTAGTTAGCAAGCAATTTATTATTTTTCAACCGGGAATTACCGCTTTTAAAACCGAAAGTAGGATTTCAATATTATGCGTCCATTTCGACAAACGCGATAAGTTTTAAAGCGCAAAAAAGACGGATTTCTGCCTTGTAACCAACAGATATATTATAATTGGCATAGATAAAATTAAATCTTTAACCTAGTTAGCATGTAATTTATTATTTTTCAAACGGTACAGCTTTTAAAAACGAAAGTAGGATTTCTAGACGTATACGTCCATTTCGACAAACGCGATTATTTTTAAGTTTTAAAGCGCAAAAAAGACGGATTTCTACCTTGTAACCACCAGATATATTCTAATTGGCATAGATAAAATATGTTTCTTATATATACTTAAATTTACTATGCCAAATAAGGTGTGTGGCTTTAA
>VMBQ01002994.1:25413-115068 GCA_007657795.1 Dreissena rostriformis
TTATTATTATTATTATTATTATTATTATTATTATTATTATTATTATTATTATTATTATTATTATTATTATTATTATTATTATTATTATTATTATTATTATTATTATTATTATTATTATTATTATGACATTGTATTAGTGCTGAATGAGGCAGAAGGTCACAATATACTAAAATATTTCCTTAACAAATTCAATTTAACAGCATTAACTTAAACAAAACAATAAAGTCGAATTGACTCTTTACACATATGTCCAGTTTTCCAAGATCGTGGCTTATTTAATTCAACCATCAGTCTAGTCAATGGTATTATAATTAAGAATTACAAAAAGCACACACACAATCATAAAGAAGACAATTAATGAATTTACAACACAGCGTCTCCTAATCACCTTCATAAACTAAAATTCACCACATACATCATAAAGCTAATATAGCTTATTTATTACAAATTATTTTACGTTTAACAGAATGAAGGCATCTTCACTCTTCATTTATTCTGCCACGTTACAATTATAAGGTGATCTTCCATGATGATTGACATAAATCATACAGAGTTAACTTTCATATCAAATTATCAGCCAATTACCTTCATTGAAGTTCTTTTCTGTCAGCACCATTATCACCAGCACCGACAAAATGGCATTAAACCTTTCTCAACCTTTAAGGCAAGTGTCAGCAAACCAAACAGATAATGCAATTACTGAACAGGGTATGATTATTTATGTAACTTTTTGAAGCACTCAATATGAATACATTAAATCTGCTTTTTGCAGATATTGTTTTTGCAGTTATCAAAAGGCTTAAACTTGATTAGAGTTTGCACACCTAATGAATCGCTTATTTTTAACACTGGTTTATAAATGGAAAATTATATTGTAAAGAACTACCAGATATTTCCACATATCAAACATGAAACCAAATGTTGAAGTCATTTTTCTATTATGACTAGGGGGGTGGCCAGAAGTTACACCAGTGGCTTTGTTAATGTCTTAGAGGACCACTATGCCATGTCATGTTCAAAATAAGAAATCTGTAGGTCTAAAGGTTTCAGGAGAAACATGTGTAATGTCATTTCGTTATTTAAGTTTGTAATTATAAACCATGTAAACTCGGACATAGGAGTGTCTAGTTTTTCAATCAGGGGCTTAATCATCAAAAAGATCTGAAATTAATTAAAAATATCCTGATAAAAGATTTGTTTGAAACAGTAAATCAATAAAGCTATTAACCAATGGTCAATAATGAGACATTTAAACAGATCAAGTATATAATTTGCCTTTAAGAGTCCCTGATGCCACCTACATATAATTTCTAAATTGGTGTGCAATGACAGCCATTGTGAAAATTCTACATTTTTTCTCCCTCATCCTCCCTCCCCACTCAATTTCTTTTAAATAATAATAATAATAACTAGAACTCCGCGAGTTGGGTGTGTCGCCTGATGGTAATGCGTTAACCAAGAAAATGGCCCATTTCAATAAGTCTAAGTCCAAAATAAGGTCAAGGTCACAGGGGTCAAAACTTTTATGCGCATGGAAAGGTCTTGTCCAGACACACATGCGTACCAAATATGAAAGCAATATCTGATGTGAAACAGACGTTATGAGTTTTTTTTTTAAATGCGGTCGCAGATTTCGAAACCTGAACGCGAACCCCAAGTTAAAAAAATTCATGCGCATGGAAAGGCGTTGTCCAGATACACATGCGTACCAAATATGTAAGCAATATCTGAAGGGACACAGTAGTTAAGAGCCTTTTTCGAATCGCGGTCGCAGATTTCGAAACCTGAACGCTGACCACAAGTTTAAGGTCAAGGTCACAGAGGTCAAACATTTTATGCGCATAGAAAGGTGTTGTCCAGATACACATGCATACCAAATATCAACGCAATATCTGAAGAGACACAGTAGTTATGAGCCTTTTTCGAATCGCGGTCGCAGATTTCGAAACCTAAACGCTGACTATAAGTTCAAGGTCAAGGTCACAGGGGTCAAAAAATGTATGCGCATGGAAAGGTGTTGTCCAGATACACATGCATACCAAATACGACAGCAATATCTTAAGGGACACAGAAGTTATGAGCCTTTTTCGAAAAGTGTGACGCCGCGGACGACGCCACCGCGGACGACGCCGCCGACGAAATAACACCTATATGTCCCCTGACAATAGTCAGGCGACACAAAAACTCTCTAGACTTGATCCTGCCAAATTACCCATTACATGATCAATTTTGCTGGTTTAATGGTTAAGTGGTTAAAAGCATAATCTATTTTACATTATGGGTTTTACTTCAACTTAAGAGGTCCTATCAGTAAAACAGCTTGAGTGTGACATATCTTATGCATATGTCCATATTTGCATTTACCTCCCATGACGATCAATATTTACTGACTGATCGTTTCCAGGGTGGAAGTGTGTGTTCCAAATGACAAGCAGGGTTTGACGAATGAATTGTCAATTATTTTAAACCAGGTCTCAGCTGAGCATCAATAATACCATTTATAGCAATGAGTATCACTCACAGACAGTGGCAGACAGACACAAGGCCACCATGGTGTGAACAATGGCATAATAATGGAGCAATGGCGGTTGCTAATGCGACATTAAGTGACATATGGTTCTCTTTTGTTGATGAGGCATGCCTTCTGTGCATTGCAAGATAATACGAATAACACGACCCAGATTTTCAATTTGTCGGATAATGAAGATTTCTCATAGTTTATTTAAGAAATTATGTTATAATTTAAACTAGATATGTCAGTGTTACACAATGTCCTTCAGCTGGGTTTTATGGGCGAAATCCACTAAGCAGTAAAAGTGGAGTTGAGTATAAACTTCGGGAGGAACAGACATACGCAGGGAAATAGAAATGTAATGCTTCATCCCTTCCACTTTGTGTGGGCATCAAAATGAGTTGTGTTTACTGAAGTGTAGAAATTATACCATAAGGTTATGATAAATAGCAAATAAACATCGATAATTTGTATTCAGTATTTTTCAATATCATTATATTGAGAAATTGTCCAGCAGCTGAAAGACAAATAATACCACTACTAACTTACTAAGTGCGACAGATAGTATCTTCTTTTTTATGAATTTCAACACAATAACTTCTTGTTTTGTCTATGAAAAACAAACAGTAGAAAATGTGTTTAAAACTTCATTATTTGCGACAAGATATACAATAATTGTGGGCAAATTGATGACTGTGTTCATCTTTTTGTTATTAAGCAGTGACTTAAGTTAAAAAAAGTTAAAAACAGTAAAATGATGAGACCTTTTTAGTACGATGCATAATAAAGCATAGCAAACGTCTCCAAATATTTCTATTAATTCTGAGCAACATCTTCAGTCACTACATCGATTTTTTTTTTATATAAAACATACAGCAGTCTGCTTCATTGTTTTGATGATGAAAATAATAGTTTGTAATTAGTTAACACACCTCAAGTTTTGCATTGTTTATACCAAAATACACCACAATAATCAATACATATAAATATGAATAAGACTTGCATGAAAAATAAAAATAAATATTTCACGCTTCAGGGAGTGGATATAAAAGCACTGTCAACATATATTGAGAAAAAACTGAAATAAATGATGTTTCCTTAAAATAAAAACATTCTCATTAAAAATTTAATAATTTCTTCTCATTCATGATATTTCCAGATGCCATCGTCACATAAATTTACACGAGGAAGTTGTCAAGGCTCTATTTAAGAAATAGGGCACTGGACAGAATAGTGACCAGTCAGGCAGCCACGGATAGTATATGGACCGAAGCCGAAGGCTGAGGTGAATATTCTATTCGGGGCTGCCTGGCTGGTCACTATTCTGCCATTGGGCCTGAAGTGAGGTTTTATACTTCTTATAGTATACCGAACATTATTTAGCAAATATATGTCAATTGAAATAAACAAATTCCACCAATATGTTACCATTTACTAACATTGAATATAGCTGTTAAACAGATTATTATTAAGTTTTTTTTTTAACAATGAAACGGTAACCGAAACATAATTGCATAGTTAAACTTGCACAACATTCTTGCGGGCACTTTTAGCTGGCGCTATACAGAATAGTGCCCGCTGACAAGATGCGTTCGCATCTCTACCGGGCACTATTAAAAAGAACGGACCTCAGTAGTTTATATACGCAAATAAGAAAGAAATTTATGTGAGGTATACTATAATGTGTTAGAAATTAAATTCCATTTGGTACATTTTCGTGAAGAAAATTATTGACTAATAGACCAGAAAATGCTGAAAAACAACTGCATTACTTGATACAAAGGCTGTAGAAATAATTTCATGACCAATACCAAAACAAGTTTTGGTAAGATCAAGAATCAAAAACTCAAACCTCATTTTGATATCATTTGCGTCACTTTCTTGACATGTGTAAGTGAAACGCATAAATGGCTAGTTTAAAAAAGCTAGACGTCCTGCTAAACCATTATGAAAAAGCATCTTGTCATATTTTGGCAATCTTATACTTCACTGGATTCTTCAGTGTGAAAATGTCATATTCATTTCATGCCATATGGATATAATTCAATACATTATAACATGATTGCCAACGGAATTGAAGTGAATTTTTGTTACAAATTGGTTTTGTCTGCTTGGTATAATGTCCGCCTGTTATGATGCAAAATAGTACAATCCATTGCATACATGGATGAATAAGGTGAAATAACCTGAAGGAAACTGAAGGATTCTGCTTTTGAATAGTTATCATTTCACACAATCTCATACTTCAAATAAATATATTTAAACATTATTAAATAAGAAGATTTTACTTCTAAGCGAATAAATGAATTAAAGTTATAGAAAACGATGGTATTTAATAGTTCTTTGTGTTTTTTAATCATAATAACATTTTCTTTTCTTGGTTTTGATCCCTTTTTTTGCCTTACGGAGCCAACTAGCAGAGTTTGGCTTAACGCCGGACTACAAATCCGAGGATTAAGGGCTTGAATCCTAGTCCAGCAAAAACTTGTGTGGATACTATTGGTCATGAAATTATTTCTACAGCCACTTTCCCGTTACCTCTGGATCAAGTAATGCAGTTGTCAGTTACATTACATTTGAATGTGCAATAATTACTGGTAAACCAGCTTACACAGGAAAATGGAGTAGGTTAAGTGACCGCTGTTTTATATATATAATAATATCAGAATTCTATAATGAGCCAAATGGTATTATGACTTGTGGTGTTATAGCTCTTGAAGCATATAAAATTGACAGTTTTACAGCATTTTTCAGCATGTAGACTGGTCGATATAAATAAATAGAGTTGTTGCATGCAAATATTGACGTTTTTATCAGAATTTTCAAGTTCAGTGCCAACAATCATATTTTTGTGATAATCATATACAAGCAGAATCATAAACTTGTCTGAGCGTTGGGCAGGAACAAATTGTTACCATTAAAGTTATGAAAGAATGATTTATTACAGCCGTAACACAACATGCAACACAACTTTTTCCATCACTGTTGCAATAACAGAGCGAACAGACATTTGATTGCTGCAGTTTATGAGGCGTCTAGTCAGACAGTAAATGATATAATATCAGGGCAGAATTCCCCCCAATATAATATAATGCAATTTTCTACTGTAATCCTATTCCAGAATAAATCTCTTCAAGTGGTATGCCTGGCCTTAAAATGGCTACAAGCCCATGGGTATACTTTGAATTGTTAATTTCATGTAACCATGTTTTAAATGACGTTTGAATTCTTACTGGACATTAAGTCAAAACATTTTACTACCAGTAATAATGCTTTCCGGTTTAAGGTCATTACATCAAAAAGAATGGCATTAAATCAGTGGTCCAAAATGATCCTGAGCGACTCACATGATTTAAAGGCGCCATATAATGATCATATAGCATGTTTGCAGTTTAGTGCAAGTTAAGTGCTAAAAACTGATGTTCACGATACAGATGCACTTGCATTTGGTTGGATGTCATCCTGTGAACATTTCTTGCACTTAATTTCAAAATTAAAAAAAAGAATGTTCTTGATGACAACTACAACTTAACAGAAGATGTTCAGAGTTTATGATATAAACATAAGAAAATGTACAGGCGATGTGTTATTTTTCCAAAAGTTCTAAATAATCTGACATCATTTGGTAGAGTGTCACCCAAGTAATATTTGTTTGAAAGTTATATTTGTTTGAAATCATGTTGAAATTTTATAAAAGCGGAAAGTGTTATCCCTGATTTTTCTGTGCGGATTGCACATGCTTATCTGGGATGACACTTTACGCACATGCATTTAGCCCCGTTTTTCCAAAATGAGGCTACTTTGATGATATCTGCTGGGAAAGCTTACGGTCATATTCTGATGCAACTTATTTTCAATTTGTAATTTAATTTTATTTGTGTAAACAGTTTAACTACCAGTTACCGTGCCTCCAGCTCTATCAGATGATGTCATATAAATAAATATGCCTGTCAAAACCCGTTTTCTTTCATATGTTAATTGAAAAGAATGGATGATGACCGTCAATCATATTTCCTTACAGCCAATGTTTGCTAGCGCTAGAGCGAAACATTTCCACGTCTGCGTCTAATCCATACATCAAAAGTTGTCGCAAATGAACTGGCACTAAGATCAATCTGACAATGATCTGTGATTCGCGCAATATCTCTTTGAGGGAAAAAATGAACATAAGAGTAAATTGTTAGAGAAAGATTTAGTTATTTTTTTAGAGCCTAATTTCTTAATCTTTAGGTATGTTTATAATTATTAGGCTTAACTAATATATTAACATGCAATATCTTTTTGAGGAAAACTATGAAAACAAGAATATTTTTTGAAGAAAGATTGACAGACTTTTTTAGAGCCTATGTTCTAAATCTTAAGGTATTACATGTACTATAAGTAAAGTGATGGTCATATTTATTAGAAAAATAAATTGATATATTTTAGATATCGGGTTATAACTCATTTTAAGTATGTTTGGCAATATTAAATTTCAAACATTACCACATGACTACCGGTAATAAAACGGACATAGCCCACCAATGCTTTGACAGAAGAGTTATGGTTCTTGTGTTCTGCTTTTTCTTTCAATATTATATGATCAGTATGTATGATTTTAATTTGCATACATTTTATACTAATGGTCTTACACTAGCTCTAGGAAATAGACTAAAAGGCAATTAATCCATAATACACATTAACAAAGAGATTCAATTATAATGTATAACAATCTGCATTTGTTGTGAATGTCATTATAAAATGCGGTTTCAATTTTATATCACTTCAATACAGGTACTTAAGGAGTTATTCTCATAACACACGTAATCTAGGACAAACACTCTGTAAACATTAAAGAAAGAGTTATGGGTCTTGTCCTGTATCGCTAATACTTTTGAGGAATGATGTTCAATGATAAAAAAAACTATATGGGCTGGTATTCACAAAGCCTCTACTTCTTCTAGACCGCCTTTTCACTTGGAGTTTGGAGGATGAAACGGTTGTCTTCTGTAGAGCCTCCACCCACGGTGGCTAACCAATACGGATAATACTGGAAACATTTGTACTTTTCCGGATAAAACGCGAAACGGCAACGGATCATATCGGAAAATAAACAAGGTTAAATACAGGATGCGCCTAGTATTGGAAGTGAAATTGGCCACAAAACCGCGTAAAAATGCAGTATACTATTGCTTACGGAACATAATGGTGTTTCAGCTAATGGTTTACTTCAAAATTCGTTCTGAAAATAAAACATTTTATCAAAACGAACACAAACAAATGAACCATACCTACCTCATAGTCATAAAAAAGTTTAAACTACTTGCTTTTTTTGTAACTGGAGAGAAAAAATACATATCATACTACTACTTTACATTGTTGTAATAATCATTCAGAATTATTATAAAATTGTAGGAAATTACTGGCAACTTCAAAAACGTTAGTATTTGCGGTTTGAAAGGGTCGCATATTGATTTCACGGGCACCGAATAACACACGAAACCATAAAATACTGGCACCGGATAAATTGCGGAAACACAACACTGGATAATACACGAAATCGATTGATACATTGACAGATTAATACGTGCTTTTCGGCATGTTTTATAAACAACATGTACACATCGTATGTTAAACGTTTAATATAGTACTTGAAGTTGGCGACGAGTTTTGAACTACCGGTATAGATGCAATTTCCAGCCATGTGCTTGTAACTGAAAAATATTCATAACGACATGCGTATATAGGTTTCTAGAAAGTGGGAGACAAAAAAATGTTATCATTAAACACAGATATTTGTTACGCGTATTATTTCTTGTAAGAAAAACTTATGATCTTAACTTCCAGGTATTGCGCAATAGACATTAAAGCACCCATGAAATGTCATTTCACTAGTACCACCTGTCGTATATTTAACTTCCAATTAACCGCTAGATTTATTTACATTTTACTTTGATTCTTAGGAGATGGCTGCATTTATGTATTATGTTTGGGTTTATATTTCTTTGTTTACAGAAATCATGCATTTGATTCACCATCGAAGCGCGGAAAGCGGCAACGAAAATCTAAACGGTCCGATTTAAGTAAACCGCCTGAAGTCGCAAGGGGCTGTTTGCCAATACGCTGCCACCACAAATGTGATGAATCGAAGATTCTGTCGCCAACCACTCGTCTTGGCATAACATTGCAAGACAATAGGATAGTGTAAATTTTATTCTGTCAACCTAAAAAGAGACATTGAAGCCAACGTAATAAGGTTGAGTCAGTGTTCGAACCTGCAACTACCACATTAGGAGACCAAACTGTTCAACACGTAATAGAACGAACTATGTTTGACACTGTAATAAACAATTTGTTTCAGTACAATGTTTTTATTTCATTCATGTTTGCATGGTTTAAACCAAAAGATCGTTACTTTACAAAAACTTCAAGAATGTGTCTTTTAAAGTTATAGACAGACACGTTTTAAACGCATAACTACAAAATTTCAACATGTTTTGTACAAATCAAATTCAATAATGTTAAACTTTACCTCAAATCATATACTTCTGCCACGTAGTGAAACTCTTTTTTTTTTTTTTTTTTTTTTTTTTACANTTTTTTTTTAATCAAATCAAATCTTTGTTTCAAATATTTTCTAAAATTAATTAAATATATAGAGAAATTCACTTTAATTAAAATATTTAAGAGTTCATAACATTTATTTTAACATTATGTCACTTAATATTAAAAGATGAATGAAATGGTAACAATTATGTACATTGTAAACATGACAAGATAAGGGATATCATCTTTTTATGTTGATTTATTTTTTATTAATGATTTAATTGATATTAACACTGTCTACTAACAGTATTAAGAAAATTATTACGGAACTCGACAAATACAGGATTCAAACGAGTAGTATATTGTATACCACTGTCGGCACAGTTTCACTATTTTCATAAGAGTGATAAATGATTCGGTCTACCCACATGCACATAATCAATTACATATTTCCAAACATTATTGAAATAAATCTATATAATTTCAGTAACATTGGCCTTGACAGACTTCAACAAAATCTAAACACAATAACAATGCACAACAAAAATTATAATTATGTTTTTGGTATCTACAACAAACATTAAATGTTGATGCAAACAATGTTTTTACAAGCTTAAACAAATATTACAAATATGTGGCTTACTTAATGTCGTTTGTAGCCAGTTCTTGTTCTATATTTGTTGTCACATATTTTGCACTCATATAATTATTATTGTCAACAACAGTTTCAACTGAACATTATAAATGTGAACAGCTATCTAATGGTTGCTCGTTGGCTTTTTCATCTTCATGATTGCTGCAGTCCACCTCAAACAATACATTATCCACTCCAGACTCAACATTTTATCTGTCTTCATTACTAGGGGGAACAGTTACAGATGAAAACACACAACTCTCCTGCTTCTCTTCAGTCTCTGCAGTTTCAAGACCGAAAAAACATCGGTCGGTCGTGAAATTCTGAAATAAATTATCATAATTATAGCAATTGACATGTGCTAGTGTTCCGACGTCATGGGTTTCAGCCTATCAACTGGGACACTTTTCATCCGTGGTTACTTTACACGTGCCGTGGACATAGCAGTTAATCAAAGCATGATAAATTGTTCAAATAAAATTAAAAGTTAATGATACGCAGAAATTTTAAAATTACTCAGTCCACTGCTATATCCAATCCAAGAAATATCAAACAGAAGCCCTTAGTCCATTGAATTAACTTATCAACTGAGACTATACTTACCATATTATATCTCGAACTTCAAAGGCAGATGTTATGGCACTGAAGTCTGAAACCAAAAAAACTAGTAATACGACAACAAACATATTTTACAATTAACACTGCTGAATTGGTCTTAAATCTCCTTTTTTTCAACTTGTTATCGAATCGTGTATATAAATGTTATATTAAAACAATCAACGGGTTCTTATATCTTATAAATATAATTGCTGAATCGGTGGTCATTCAACAAAAGCACGCGTTCTACATCAGATTGTTTAAGAACCAATACCATGTGTAACATTAAATGCCTAGTTTAAATAACCTTTTCCAGTGTAGGGTAAAGACATATTTCATGCGTTAAGACAGTGGTCAGGGCTGAAGAACGAGAAGTAACAGACCCATTTCATTAAACAATCTAAAATCAAGAAATGCTTTAAATGATTACCATTTCATCAGAATCCAATACATTCTTAAAACGTGCTATACTTAAGGTAGCGTACCCGTAATTGGCACCTGTCCAAATATAATCTAATGTATTATTTTCTTAATCAGCATCATTTCACTGAACTACATGCAAATATTTAGGTAGGCTTTTCATGCTTTAAAACAAAAAAAATACTGATTTTTTCAGAACCACCCCCCCCCACGCCCGGCTTTAGTCCAGTTAGTTCCATAATTCATCCAGATTTCCAAATATGGGCATGCAGTTGGTGTGTACAGATGTAGTAAAGGTGTTTAAAGTTTAAACAAGATCAAATAAGTATTCTTTTACAGACATTTATTATTTATAACTTGTTATCTATGGAAGAGCGCCATGAAATGTACGTGGTTTCAGCCAAGTAGAAATTGGGTTGGTTAAAAACAAAGTGTCATAAAATTCAAAATAGCTTCATTTAAGTAATAGTTTGAACTTAGTTTTTATAGATACACTATATACAGCAAAATTACAAAGAAATAGACAGATTTACCGTTTACTTTTTGAAATAAAAATAAAAATTCAACATGCATGATTCGTATTTTCAGCAGTAAATCACCCAATTTAGCCATAACGTTGTTTTAATTTAAAAAATTGAAGAATGTGCATAAAAATTGCAACATATTTAACAATAAACATAGCTTATATGCTATATTAAATCAAATTACGTTAGAAAAGAAATAAAACGCGTCGCAAAAAGTATGCGGTGTCGGCAGGATTCGAACCTGCGCGGGAAGATCCCAAAAGATTTCTAGTCAAAAGCATTAACCACTCGGCCACGACAACAACACATTCCCTTCTGCTTAAATTAGATATCCATAAGTAAACAGGTAAAAAAGGCTTTTCGCTCTTAGAAAAAAAACGCGCGAAATCATTACGGATCTGCTACCTTAAGTTCATTAGTCTCGGCTATTATCCGGTGCCTACTTCATGCATTATCCGGTGCCAGCAATCGATACATAAAATACTTTTTTTTTAAACTCAACCGTTACTCATCATGGCAATGATTTCACAAGAATTATGCTGCCTTTTTCATCAGGAAACTAGCTCAGAAGTTTGAAATTCATTAATTATATGTACCAATATCTGCATTTTACTTTCGTTTTCACAAGTTGTGTGCATAAACTGTTGGGCAATGTAGGTTCCCACTGCAAATTGACGTTTTTGTTACTGAGCACGAGTATACAATTTACTGAATGAATGTCTTTATTGTTCCGTGGAATATTGGTTTGGTGAAAAATGTTAACTTAAAAAGAGAATATTGAAAAAAAACGAACACACTTACCTCAAAACAGTCAATATTTTCTGATATGATCCGGTGCCGTTTCAGGTATAAGCTGGAAACGCACAAATGTTTCCAGTTTTATCCGTATTGGTTAGGCACCGTGCCATCTGTACATACAGCTTGTCTTCCAGTTGATAATTTTAAAATGCAAAATCAATATTTTCTCATTCAGGCTCATATATTTCAATGGACATTTTTTGAATCCAAAATCCAAAATCTTCTACTTACTAAGTGATATATTACTAATCATTAATTCAATAATTACTTGTTAAAAAGTAATTGTAAAAATACCTATACATAGAATACTCAGAGACTTAAAGAATTATATGAATTTAAGGAATTTTGTTGATTTGTCTGTGAGGACCTCTCCTTAGTTGCAAGGAGAATGATGGGCTGCGATCTTCAAAACGAATTAACCAACTTTGCCAAAACATTAATATTAAGCAATGGCTCATCAAAATAAAAAATCTGCGGAAATACCACTGGCACTGTTCCACAACAATGAACAACTGACCCCGATGCCCACACAAAACCTCTGCATTATACATTCTATATAATTAACCCCCGTCCCGCCCCCCCTACAGTACAAGGAAAGTGTATAAGAACATGCTGTGAAAATAATTAGATTTTGTCAAAACAATCATGTTTGCTGACTTCATCAACTCAATGCTCACATCATTTGCATTTGTTCTCTCTCTTTCATGCCACAAACCTAACTGAGAAAACGCTATAATACGATCAATTTCTAGAAACAAGCGCAAGACTATACTTTCATCCAGTTCATATTCCGGTTGGAAATCTTAATTTGATAGCAATAATTCAAGAGCCTAAAATTAAATTGGTACTACAATACAGTACCAATATTTCAGACTTGCTTATTTGACAAGAATTGACACTGCGGCACATATTGGGTTTCAAAATGACAAATGTGAAAATTCTATGAAAAAAAATGTTCAAATGCAATGCATAATTCTGCACAATAATACAAGAAAGGATGCCATGACTTTGTTCCTGAATAGCCTGTACGGAATCACAGGCTTATCTGGGACAATACTTAACACACATGTTTAAGCCCAGTTTTCCCAGAAGGAGGCTTATTTAATTCAAGCATTAGTCTAGTCAATGGTAGCATAATTAGGAAGCAGAAGTAGCACACACACAATCATACAGAAGACAATTAACATCACAGAGTCTCCTAATCAACTTCGCATAACATCACACATATCATCAAGCCACACACACGAAAGCTAATTTATGGCCAATTATTTAACGTTTAACAAAATGATGGCATCTTTACTGTTCGTTTGTTCTGCCACGTTACAATAATTAGGTGATCTCCAATGACGATTGACATAAATCTTACAAGTGTAACTTTCATATCCAAGTATCAGCCAATTACCTTCATTGAGCGTACAAGTTCTTTACTCTCAGCACCATAATCACCAGCACAGACAAAATGGCATTAAACCATTCTCAGCCTTCAAGGCAAGTGTCTGTCAAACCAAACAGATAATGCAATTACTTATCAGGGTATGAATATTTATGTAACCTTTTAGCACTCAATTGGAATACATTAAATCTGCTTTTTGCAGATATTGTTTTTGCAGTAATCACAAGGCTTAATCTTGATTAGAGTTTGCACGCCCAATGCATGGCTTATATTTACCACTGGATTATAAATGAACAATTATTTTGTAAAGAACTATTAGAAATTGCCAAATATCAAACATAAAACCAAATATTGAAGTCATTTATTTTTCTAGTATGGCTAAATTCATCGTGTGACCCCGAGGGGGGTGGCCAGAAGTTACCCCAGTGGCTTTGTTAATGTCATAGAGAACCACTATGCCATTTCATGTTCTAAATAATAAATGTGTAGGTCTAAAGGCTTCAGGAGAAACATTTGTAATGTCAGTTCGTTATTAAAGTCTGTAATTATAAACCATATAAACGCGGACATAGGAGTGTCTAGTTTGCCATCAGGGGCATACTCATCATTTGGATCTGAAATTTATTACAAAAAACCGGATAAAAGATTTGTTTAAAACAGTAAATCAATAAAGCTATTAACCTATGGTCAACAATGAGACTTTTAAACAGATCAGTCATATACTTATCCTATGAGAGTCTCTAGAATTTGTAAATAGGCGTGCAATGACAGCCATTGAGAAAATTCTACAGTATTTTTCCCTCATCTCCCCATCCCCTCCCCCAAAAAAGTTAACAATTGCATGATCAATTTTGCTTGTTTAATGGTTAAGTGGTTAAGTGCATAATATATTTAATATTATGGCTCCTTCTTGAACTTAAGAGGTCCTATCAGTAAAACAGCTTGAATGTGACATATCTTATGCATATGTTTATATTTGCATCCCATGTGGATAAATATTCATTGACTGATCGTTTCCAGGGTGGAAGTGTGTGTTCCAAATGACAAGCAGGGTTTGATGAATGAATTGTCAATTATTTGAAGAAAAAAAACAGGTCTCAGCTGAGCATCAAGAAAACTATTTATAGCTATGATTATCACTCACAGACAGTTTCAGACAGACACAAGGCCACCATGGTGTGAAACATGGCATAATAATGGAGGCATAACAGATGCTAATGCAGCATGAAGTGACACATGGCTTTCTGTTAATGATCAGGCAGGCTTTCTGTGCATTGAAAGTTAATACGAATTACATGACCCAGATTTCCAATTTACCGGAAAATGACGATTTCTCATAGATTATTTTAAATTAATCTTTATTCAATATCCAAATAAATACAGTGCTCTAGCTAGGATTTGAAAAGGGCAGGAGGGGTATTTTGTCAAAAGGGCACTTTTGAGCGCGCACTTTTTTTTCTAAAAAGTGCACTTTTGAGCGAGCGGTTGTATAATCCGGAACGTTCCCTGATGCATATTTTAATACATTTGTTATAATATATTGTTTACTTTATTATAAAAAAAAATGGATTAAATGTCTACAATAAGGAATAAATCAATAACAACGTAACAATAAATTGTGGTAACTGAAGTGTAGAAATTTAACCATAAAGTTTTGATTTATAGCAAATGAATATTTTTGAATCTCATAGCTGTGTAGAAATATTCCAGCAACTGAAAAGGAATCTTACTACACAGTTGAAAAAAATGGAGCTTCGCTTTGTGTTGTTTGCTGCGCATTTCAACAAAATAATGTTTTGTTTTGTTAAAAAAAAACTGAAAAAAAATTGTTAAAAACTTCATTATTTGCATCAAGATATAGCAATGTGAGCAAATTTATGACTGCATTCAACTTTTTTTTAAAGCACCGATTTAAGTTAAAAACAGTTATTCATTGTTTCACCAGACCTTTTTTGAAAGATTCTTAATTAAAGTAACAATAAAGGTGACAATCCAATTATTATGCATATAAACTGGTCTAATTTTTACCGGATTTCAGTAACTCTTGCATAAAAAATGATAAAACACAGCTTAGGTGCAACGTTGTAAAGAATTATGGGAGATATGCCCGTTTTATAATTTGAAGAAATGTTTACATTTTGCAATTTCCGTACATTTTCGCTATCTCCGATGTTCCTCGGCTTCTTTCGTAGAGTACGCATATATTGATGACGTAGTACACACAACACAATATTCTCGTAAACAAAAAAAGACAACGTGTATGTTATGTTATGTTCGGTATAGATTAACGCTTCACTGACCACAGTGATTCGCTGAACAAAGTGTGATTATATAAAATCTACTAAGTCACGATAAGGATTAACGCTTCACTGACCACAGTATTTCGCTGAACTAAGTGTGATTATATAAAAGCTACTGTGTCACATAAGGCATAATTAATATTAAGAACGCTTTATTTTAAAGAAAGTATGACTAAACAAATACAGTTCAAGCACAATATTTACTCATGTAGTGTTTTTGTATACTATTTACAACTCACCCTAAATTATATATGTTTTAAACCACCTAGAACAAGCAATTAATATGCATCTTGTTCGCTCGTGGAGGTTTCTCTGCTCTGGTTGATGCATTATTGAGTAAATTCTTGGACTCAGAGCCGAATTTTTTCGAAGATATCACATCTTCTTCATCAGCTGATCTCTGGCTAACTGACGTCACAGTCATGTGTATTACTATTAGTAAAGTGATTGTCATATTTATAAGAAAAATCAATTGCTATATTGTAGATGTCAGGTTACAAATCACTTAAAGTATGTTTGGCAATATTTTTAGTTCAAACATTACTACATGACTACCGGTAATAAAACGGACATAGCCCACTCAGTGTTTTGACAGAATAGTTATGGTTCTTGTGTTATGCCTTTTCTTGCAATATTCTACGATCAGTATTATGTATGATTTTAATTTGCATAGTTTCGATAATAATGACACTTAACTCAAGGAAGTATACAAAAAGGCAATTAATCCATTATACACATGAAATAAAAGGTTCAATTGTAGCAATCTGCATTTGTTGTAAATGTCTTTATAATATGTGGTTTCATTTTATATCACTTCAATACAGGTACTTAAGAAAGTATGCTCCACTCAAGAAAACAAGGACAAAAACTCTGTAAACATTAAGAAAGAGTTACGGCTCTTGTCCTCATATCTTCCTCTCAATGTCCTGTATCGCTATATTGACGTTCGCAGCACAGACCGGCCGCCTTCACGGGGTGACCGCGGATGAGGGGTGACCGGGAGTAGGGGTTGGACTGTATACGTTTGAGAAATGCTTGTAATAGGAAATAAACACTGTCACTATATAGGCTGATATTCACAAAGCTCCTCCTTCTAGATAGCTGCTAAGTCTGGAGGTAAGAATGAAACAGGGGGTCTTCTGTAGAGCCTCAACCAGAACATAGAGCTCCTTTTCCAATTATCATTTCTTTGAATGTACAATCTAAATACTCCGCTAAATAAGTGAACATTATTAATTATTTATACATTATTTACTTGTCTATGATTTTATTTAAAAATACCCATACAAGATATAGTCAGAGACTGATTTTTTTCATGATTTTAAGGGACAGCGTTTAATTTTTTCCAAAGGATCTCCTCATCGGCCCATTGAGTGTAATGGGCTGTGCTCTTCATAAGGAATTAATAAACTTTGCATAAAAATTAACTTTGCAACAGCTTAAAAAAGCTTTTTTGAGTTTAAACATATAAAGAATCTGTGGAAATACCACTGACACAGTTTCGCAACAATGAACTTCTGACCCCAACGCCCTGGCACAACCTCTGCATTATACATTCTATATAATTAACCCCATCCCCCCAGTACAAGGAAAGTGTATCAGAACATGCTGTGAAAGTAATGAGATTTTGTCAAAACAATCATGTTTGCTGACTTCATCAACTCAATTCTCACATCATTTGCATTTTCTCTCTCTCTCTCTCTTACATTCCACAAACAATATGAGGTCAGATTTTATCAGATAAAAGGTGCATACCCTACTTCTAACTGAGAAAACACTTTGATACAATCAATTTCTAGAAACTATCGCAAGACTTTACATTCATCAAGTTCATATTCCGATTGGAAATCTTAATTTGGTAGCAATATTTCAAGAGTCTGGAAATAAATTGGTACGACAATACAGTACCAATATTTCAGACTTGTGGCACATATTGGGTTTCAAAATTACAAACGTGAAAATTCTATGAAAAAAATGTTCAAATGAAATGCATAATTCATCACAATAATTACAAAAAGGATGCAATGACTATGTTCCTAAATAGCCTGTACGGACTCATAGGCTTATCTTGGACGATATTTTACGCACATGCATTAAGTCCACTTTTCCCAGACGAAGGCTTATTTAATTAAAGCAATAGTCTAGTCAACGGTATCATAATTAAGAAGCAGAAATAGCGCACACACAATCGTAAATAAGACAATCAACAACACAGCGTCTCCTATTCAACTTCATAAACTTAAAATCTTAAATCACATACATCATAAAGCACCACACAAGAAAGCTAATTTAAGGCCAATTATTAAACGTTAACAGAATGATGGAATCTGAAGTGTTCATTTATTCCGCCACATTACAATTATAAGGTGATATTTAATTTTGATTGCCATAACTCATACAAGTATATTTACCATATTCAATTATCAGCCAATAACCTTCATTGAGCACAGAGGTTCCTTACTCTCAGCACCATTATCACCAGCACAGACAAATGGCATTAAACCTTTCTCAACCTTAAAGGCAAGTGTCTGTCAAACCAAACAGATAATGCAATTACTTAATAGGTTATGAATATGCATGTAATGTTTTGTAGCACTCAATTTGAATACATTAAATCTGTTTTTTTGCAGATAATCTTTTTTTAGTTATCAGAGGGCTTAAACTTTATCAGAGTTTGCACACACAATGCATGGCTAATTTTTACCACTAGTTAAAATTGAAAATTATTTTGTAAAAAAATATCAGATATTGCAATATATCAAACATGAGCCCTAATAGTGAAGTCATTCTTCTATTGTGGTTAAATGAACCTTGTGACCCCAAGATGGTGTCCAGAATTGACCAAAAGGGCTTTGTCATAACAATCTCATAGAGGACCACTTTACAATGCCATGTTCACTATTAGAAATATAAAACAAATTTCAGGAGAAACATTTGTAATGACATTTTGTTATTTAAGTCTGTTATTATAAACCATGCAAACTCAGACATAGAAGTGTCCAGTTTTGCCATCAAATAGATCTGGATTAATAAAAAATACCCTGCTAAAAGATTTGTTTCAAACAGTAAATCAATGAAACTATTAACCAATGGTCAACAATGTGATATTTAAACTACACAATTATATGATTCTCCTACGAGATTTTCTGATGCCGCGTCTGTAGAATTTCTAAATGGGTGTGCGATGACAGCCATTGAGAACGTTCTATAGGTTGTCCCCCTATTCCCCTCTCGAAACAAAAGTCTCTTGACTTGATCCTGCCAAATTAACCTTTACATGATACATTTTCCTGGTTTAATGGTTACGTGCATAATCTATAATTTAACATTATGGCTTCTAATAAAATTTAAGAGGACAGTTTCATTTCAACAGTTTGACATATACAATGTACATATATAATAAATATTTGCATTAACCTCCCATGAAGATCAATATTCACCGACTTTTCCAGGGTGGAAAGTGTGTGTTCCAAATGACAAGCAGGGTATGATGAATGGATTGTCAATTATTTTAAAACAGGTCTAAGCCGAGTAGCAAGAATACCATTTATTGCTTCAATTATCACTCACAGACAATGGCAGACAGACACAAGGCCACCATGGTGTGAAAAATGGCATAATAATGGAGGAACGGCAGTTGCTTATGCGACATTAAGTGACACATGGCTCTCTGTTGATGATGAGGGATGCCTTCTGTGCATTGAAAGACAATACGAGTTCCACGGCCCAGATTTCCAATTTACCGGATAATGAAGATTTCTCATAGATTATTAAAGACATTATTTTACATTAATTTGTGTTCAATGACCAATTATCTAGATGTGTCACTGATAGAGACTGTCGTTAAGCGGAGAGAGTTTGATGAGCGAAATCCATCAAGCAGGAAAAGTGGAGTGGAGTATAAATTTCATGATGTATGAACATACGTGCATGCACAGAAGGACAAGTGCAATGCTTCATGCCTGCCACTCTGTGGGGGCATAATAATGAATTGTGGCTACTTAAATACATAGCTGCCACAGTGACAAGAAGTTTTGTTAAATTATGTTTATATCATTAACTCTGAAAAACTTATGTTTAGTTGCAGTAAACAACAATAAATTCAATTTGGTAATTATGTTCAAGAACTGTTCTTAGAATGACTTTCAACCAAATTTCATTTTTTTTGTCCATCAGTATCGTGAACTTAGTTTTTAGCACATAACTTGTACAAAACTTCCAATATTTGCTAATATTCTATATGATCATTATATGGTGATTTTAAATCATGTGAGTGTCTCAGGGTCATATGTAACATCTGGTTTAATGCCATTCTTTTAAATGGAATAACTAAAAAAGCGTCTAGCATGATTACTGGTAGTAAAATGTCATATGAAATTTTAAAATTCAAAGCATACCCATGAGCCTGTAGCCATTTTAATTCCATACCATTTGAAGAGATTTATCCTTGAATATGATTACATTACAGTTGAAAATTGCATCGTGTTATATTGGGATGATTTCTGTCCCCATTAACTGTCAGACTAGACGCATCATAAACTGCAGCAATCAAATGTCTTTCCCCTCTGTTATTGCAACAGAGATGGACAAAGTTGTGTTCCATGTCGTGTTACAGCTGTAATAAATCATTTCTTTCGTATGCTTAATGGTAACAATTTGTTCCTGCCCAACGCTCAGACAAGTTTATGATTGGGCTTTTATATGGTTATCACAGAAATATGATTGTAGTCACTGAACTTGCAAATTCCGAAAAGAAACGTCAATATTTGCAAACAACAACTCCATTTATTTATATCGACTACAGATATATATTTAGGTCTTAACGAAAAGTAATTTACCCGGACCTTTAACTGACACCAGCCTGTTATAGCAGAATATATGCCCCTTTTTGAGCTTAAAGTTTGTTAAAGTTTCTGTGCAAGATTAAATATTCAGGTTATGGTTTGCATGCAGCAAGTACATATCCATGTAACTATTACAGATATTCTATTGAAACTTACAAATGTCTTTATGATCACTATTCGGGGCTACTTGCCAGGCCCAATACCTCTGACCTGCAATTTAGCATTTGATGATGATGATGATGAAAGTAGTCACACCATTTTGGTTGTTTGGTCAGTCCGTTAAGATTTCATTCAATCTCAATTTTTAAAATGCCTGAGAGGATTGTAATTTTTTATTTGGATCGTACTTACTTATTACCAGACAATGTGTTTGTTTCATCTCCCATTCTCTTTTGAGAAAGGTCCATGCCTTATTCAATGTCATAGGTCATAAAGTAGTGTTTTGTGTTTCTACTGTGTAACTTTTTTATGCAATGGAGGATTTCAATATTATTGTTATGCCCCTGGTAGCATAAAGCAGTCGCACTGTCCGTCCTTCTGGTATCCTTTTCCAGAGTTCTTTTCCTAAACGCACAAAGATATTTATCTGATTTTTGGTATGTGAATCTACCTACATGACTTTTCTTGAAAAAAAATAACACTTTTCCTGTTTGTTTCCGAAACGCGTTTTGATATTAACTTTATTAATGGTGTGTGTGTCTAGCTACATGACTTACATTTCAAGTTCGAGTTTTGTTCCGCCCATTGATTTTACGAAGTTACGGGTCTTGGAAAATGTGTTGACTTTGGTGAATGGTGAAGATCAAAATTCAAGGTCAAAGGTCATGAATTTTCGTTTCCAATCTTTTAAGCCTATGCTCTCGGGATGGGGTAAAATCTGCATTTGTTGTGAACGTCTTTCTAATATGTGGTTTCATTTTATATCACTTCAGTACAGGTACTTAAGGAGTTCTGCTCCACACAAGTAAACCAGGACAAAAACTATGTAATCATTAAAGAAAGAGTTATGGTTCTTGTACTCACAACTTCCTCTCAATATCCTGTATCGCTATATACTTTTGAGAATTGCTGTACATGGACGAAAACAAAACACTTTGTGGTTCTAGGCTGGTATTAACAAAGCTATCGTCCCTCTAGTTTGCTGTTACCAAACTTTTCTGCTTGCTAAGTGAGAACTTATAAGTCATTTATACAACATTAACTTGTCTATGATTAAATATAAAAATACCTACATATGCATTATCCAGAATGTAAGGAATTGCGTTTGATTTTTCTACGGAGATCCTTTAATGCGAATTTAGAGAAATCGGTCCAACACTTTGCAAAAATATTAATTTTTCAAAAGCTTAATACAAAAATACAGATTCTGTGGAAATATCACTGACACAGTTCCACAACAATGAACATCTAACCCCGATCTCCAGGCACAACCTCTGCATTATACATTCTATATAATTAATCCCTGCCCTCCAGTACAAGGAAAGTGTATCAAAACATGCTGTGAAAGTAATGAGATTTTGTCAAAACAATCATGTTTGCCGACTTCATCAACTCAAATGCTCACATCATTTGCATTATTCTCTTTTTCTTTCATTCCACAAACAATATGAGGTCAAATTGTATCAGATAAAAGGTGCATTACCCTATTTCTAATTCAGAAAACGCTGTAATACATTCAATTTCTAGAAACTATCGCAAACTTTACATTCATCAAGTTCATATTTCGGTTGGAAATCTTAATTTTGTAGCAAAAATTCAAGAGCCTGAAATTAAATTCGTACCACAATACAGCTCCAATATTTCAGACTTGCCAATTTGACAAGGACTCAACACTGTGGGACTATTGGGTTTCAAAATGACTAATGTGAAAACTCTATGAACAAAATTGTTCAAATGAAAAGCATAATTCTGCACAATAATTAAAGAAAGAATTCAATGACTTTGTTCCTGAATAGCCAGTACGGACTGATTGCCTTATCTGGGACGATACTTTACGCACATTCATTAAGTCCAGTTTTCCCAGAAGGAGTCTAATTTAATTCAAGCATCAGTCTAGTCAATGGTATTATAATTAAGAAGCAGAAATAGCGCATCCACAATCGTAAATACGACACAGAGTATCCTAATCAACTTTGCATAACATGCCACATACCATAAAGCCACACATATGAAAGCCAATTTATGGCCAATTATTTAACGTTTAACAGAATGATGGCATCTGCACTGTTCATTTGTTCTGCCACATTACAATTATTTGGTGAAATCCTGTGGTGATTCCATAAATTGTACAAGTGCAACTATCATACCCAATTATCAGCCAATTACCTTCCTTGGGCACAGAAGTTCCCGATTGTCAGCACCATTATCACCAGCACAGACAAATGGCATTAAACCTTTCTCAACCTTAAAGGCAAGTGGCTGTCAAACCAAACAGATAATTCAATTACTCAATAGGTTGTGAATATGTATGTAACATGTTGTGGCACTCAATTTGAATGTATTAAATCTGCTTTTTGGAGATTATCTTTTTTGCAGTTGTCAAATGGGCAATTTGAAATATAGCAATATATCAAATATGCAACCAAATGTTGAAGTAATTTTTCTATTTGGGCTCAATGAATCTTGTGTACCCCCGAGAGGGTGTCCAGAATTGACCTCAGGGGCTTAGTTAATAGCATAGTGGATCACTATACCATCTCATGTTCAAAATCTGTAGATCTATATCGTTCAGGAGAAACATTTGTAATGACACTTCGTTATTAAAGTCTGTAGTTATGAACCATGTAAACTCAGACAGGTTGTGTTTAGTTTTACAATCAGTGGCATAATCTTCAAATAGATCTGAAAACTAATTAATAACATACTGATAAAAGATTTGTTTATAACAGTATGGCAATGAAGCTTCTGGTTTGTGAGTATTTTTCGGACGAAATATGCGTATATTTTAGGATGGTTTCTATTTCTGTCCGATTACAACTGAGAAAATTTACAACATGCATCCTGGATTCTTTGCTTGTTAGCGAATGTATACAAAACAGATGTCATTGGTGCGGATGTGCATCAAAAAAGGTCCGGAATGGTGTACACAAAACACTGTCTTTTTCATATTCACATTTTTATTATCTGGACGTTGTTTTTTACCCTGAAATGAGTAAATTATTGCTGTACACATGTATTAATATTATATGAGAATTATAACTAATGATCAGTCGACAGTTTGTATACAAATATTATAGCAATTATTCAGAAGATTGATAATAAATTAAAAGTTAACTAAGACGATGAAAAATATACTGATACATGACTATTGAAGAATTAACTATTGACATTACGTAATTGTAACAACAAAGCAGTACAATTCACTTTATTCAACATACATGTAGTAGTACTTTGTCTGTTTCAATAAGCAGACAGCGAAATCTTCCTTACTTACTGAAAGGGGAAACTGTTGCTCATTTTATATATTCATTTTATATCCATTGACGACCTGCGCTTGTGTTTTGCGATTATCAACATAAAAATATATATATTAAATGTTATTTCCATTTTTAAAAACCAATAAAACTTTCTTAATAATGAAAGCATTCATTTGAATAGAATAACAAATTTTTTTAAACGCGGTTAGGAAAAACAAACTTTTTTAAATGTCCTGAAAATACTACTGCTGGGTGTCAGCGATAACTGAATATGTATAATTGATAACTGAATGTGTGTAATCGATAACTGAATCAATAAACACACTCATTAAGTTAAATAAAGACTGGTCTGCATTGACAATTATTTTAAAACAGGTCTCATCTGAGCATCAAGAATACCATTTATAGCAATGGTTGTTACTCACAGACATTGGCAGACAGACACAGGTGAAAAATGGCATAATAATGGAGGAATGGCAGTTGATAATGTGGCATTAAGTGACAAGTGGCTCTCTGTTGATGATGATGTAGGCTTTCTGTGCATTGAAAGATAATATGAATTTCACGACCCAGATTTCCAATTTACAGGATAATGAAGATTTCTCTTAGATGCTTTAAGAAATTATTTTAGATTCGTCTTTTATACACTGTCCTTCAGCTGGGTTTGGTGAGAGAAATCCTCCAAGCAGTAAACGTGGAGTGGAATATATACTTCCTGGTGTATGAACATACGCACACACAGATGGACAAGTGCAATGCTTCATGCCTTCCACTCTGTGGGGCATAACAATGAATTGTGGCTACTTAAATACATAGCTGCCACAGTGACAAGAAGTTTTGTTAAATATGTTTATATCATTAACTCTGAAACCCTTCTGTTTAGTTGTCATAAACAACAATAAATTCAATTCGGAAATTATGTTCAAGAACTGTACTTAGAATGACTTTCAAACAAAGCTTTTTTTTCCATCGGTATCATGAACTTAGTTTTTGGCACTAAACTTCGAAACTTGTGCTAACATGCTTTATGGTTGTTGGAAGTAAAATGTTTTGACATTAAGTCATGTTAATATTTAAACGTCATTTAAAAAAAATGGTTGCATGTCATGTGCATTTCAAAGCATACCAATGAGCCTGTAGCCATTTTAATGACATACCATTTGAAGAGATTTCTCCTGCAATATGATTTTATTACAGTTAAAAATTGAATTGTATTATATTGTTAGGAATTTTGCCCTGATATAACCTCATTTACTGTCTGACTAGACGCCTCATAAACTGCAGCAATCAAATGTCTGTCCACTTTGTTATTGCAATAGAGATGGACAAAGTTTTGTTGCATGTTGTGTTACAGCTGTAATAAATCATTTCTTTCATAATCAAAATGGTAAAAGGTTAGTTCTGTCCAATGCTCATGCAAGTTTATACTTGTGCTTTTATATGGTTATCACAGAAATATAATTGTTGTCTCTGAACTTGAAGATTCTGATAAGAAATGTCAATATGTGCTTGCAATAACTCAATTAATTTATATCGACTAGTCTAGAGATACATGTTAGAGGTCGTTATGGAGTTATTTACTAGGACCTAAAACTGTGACCAACCTGTAATATCAGAATTATGACCCGTTGATACTTTATTAAGGTTAAGATTTCCTTGCGACAAGTACATACCCGTGAAACTACTACGGATATTCTTTTGAAACTTACCTATGTCTTCATGATGATCATTTAGGGTTACTGCCCAAGGGCCATAACTCTGTCCTCCAATTTAGCAGTAGTAAAGAGTGAAAAGTATTCATACCCTTTAACTGTCTGTATTTGGGTTGTTGGGTCAGTCAGTCCAGAGTTCTGTAACATTTAAATGCCTGCGAAGGTTTAATTTTACTTTGGATTGTAGCCTGCAACCCGGTAGAGTCGCGGTTCTTACGGAATATTCATTTGCGTCTAGAAAACATCTTGATGTATCATATAAATGATTTAAAAGGCTAACATATTTCACTTTATTTCATTGGATAAATGCCTTTTTATGACGAAAACCCTTCAATTTTAACTGCGGTAGCACCAAAAACAACACCGCTGTCCGCAATTGTTGTTAATTTTTCGTCGGGTTGATCCGCGGTTAATAGGTTTAACAGCACCTATATTAAATTTAACATGAATAAACAAAGATGTGACATACCATTCAAAGTAACAATCAATAACGTATATAGCAATTTAAATATATGGAATTTAAGACATCAAATAATATAAAAATCACAGTTATTTTCAAGCAGTGTCTAATTTTAATGCTCAATATTCACATAATGTATCATTTTCATTCATTCTTCTGCGCAATGGGGACGGGACACCTGAAGTAGCTATCTCGTCTCAAGAAACGCACTTTAGTGCCGCAGCCATGATATACACAATGCGCGCACACACTTTATTCACCCCATTTAACAAAAACAACCAAAACATTCTTCCTCAATTCAGATGGACTACTTTTCTTACACACACAGCATAAGTCACCACTATCTGTGTAACTTTCCAGAGATAACTCTGAATCAGAATCACCAAGCGGTAGTGGCCGCCCTGGTTTTGCTGGCATTCCAGATGTCGATGGCTCTTGCGCCTTCTGCTGTTGTTTGGCCTTAAGTGTTCCAACCACTTTTTGGACCTTGGAATCCCTCTTTACTTGCTGTTGGCGCAGTGAAATAGAATTCGCCTCAGTGGGACGATTCCCGCCAATCTGCACTGGTGGGATGAATTTCTTATGAGGACGCTGCACAACTTGTGTTATCTTTGTTGCATTTAAAAACTATGTTGCAGCGTCGTTTTCAGTCCTTGGTTCTGCCACCACCTCAGAGACCGGGTCGCTCCCCTCAATGTGCACATTGGGATATATAGATGCTGGGGATATCTGGACATCAGTAATGGCACTGGCACTGAATGGTTATATGCAAGACTTCCTGAAAGCTGATGAAATATGTTATGTGCAGAAGGGCTTGGTAAGGGCTTAGCAGTGAGCCTAGCAATGTCTCTTGCTGTTATTGACTTTCGTGGGTTGGAATGCATGCAGGCCCGACATTCCCTATTGTAGAACGCCTTCAGAGGTCTAAACACCCCAATGTCCAAGGGCTGTATGAGGTTGCTGGAGTGTGGGGGAAGAACAAACAAAATAATATTTCTTTCCGATACCCATGTGGTCAGTGTAAGGGAGAGATGACTCGTGTGTCCATCATAGAGTATCAATGTGACTGGGTTGTCATCCATGTTCGCATTCAAGGCTGCATACCGGGCTTAACGGCTCGTCACGTACTCTTCAAATATTTCCCGGTTAATCCAACCACTGTCTGACATTTTCCCCACGGACGCTGTAACCGCACCTTCTTGGAAGCTGTCTTGCCACCTCTTCCACTGAAAAATATAAATGGGTGGGGCATGGTTGCCAAGAGCAGCTATACCCCGATCATAGTGACTGTCTTAGACCGTGGTTGTTATATTATGTCGAACACGTTTCTGCATGTTTAACTCTATACGAATGCCCACTGACCGCTACCCGCGGCACTAGCACATGTTATCTGCAGTTGTAAAATAAACGTCTTAGAAACAGCACGCTTGTGTTCTTGACTTGATTGTCTATAATTGCTTTATCACATTTTGATACTACTAAGACTATGTACATGTGTACGAACAAACATACAAACTCTAATTAGTTAAAACAACATAATATAACAGTGGAGAGGTCACTGATTGGGCCTTAGCATCTTTCGCACATTCTATTATGGCAGTCGAATGCTCTGTTGAAAGTCTGGTCTCATCAACATTCCATATCCACTCTGGGGCATCAAGCAGACCATTGCAATGAAGAATGCTGCCTAGCTCCCCGAAGTACCGGTCAATAGTATCCTCCGATGCAGTCTTTGCTCGCTGCAAACCAAGCTTCTTAGGCTTAACAGCTTAAAGTTGAGCCCAACGCTGCATATACCCATAGAACCAGTCCGAGCATAGTTCCCTCTTGGCCTTTACATTCTTCCCCAGAGAACGGGCATTGTCTGCAGCCATGCACCTCATATCAGTCACAGAATACCCATAACCTATAATGGACACAAAAACAATATGGTCAGCCAACTCTCTCTTCTTTGCACAGGTAAAGCATGTCTCTGCTCCATGTTTTGTACAAACCGACTTTAAATATTTTTTTTTTGTATGTTTACAGTTAATGGCATCATTTTGCCTTTTTCTGTCCCTGAAGGTTGACTCAGGGACATTGTACTCTCTTCAGGCTCTGTAAACCGACATTCCTCCCCATATGGTTGTCCTTATGATAAGACTTCTTAGTCTGATTTGAATCTCTAATCTGAAAAAAAATGAGTTTTACCTTAGTTCAGCCCTCAAATCTATTTACTAAACAGTGGAGTGTTTATAGAGCCTGACCTATTAAAAAAATAATAATAAAAAAAACAAAAACGGTGGTGTGTAACCTCCGTCAATAAAGAAATAATATTGGTAGAGTGTGAACTAAGCCAAGGATCCGCAAGCAGACGAACTTAAAAAGTGAAAAAGTTGAAGGGGAACTTTCATTACAATATAGATTTTTACATAGTTTCGATTTAAAATAATGTTTTAAAACGTTTTTGAGTATTTACTTACCAAAAAATGACTCATATTGGCAAAACTCTTATCTTATGTTATAAACACGTGCTGGAGAAACCAGGGGAGCTTACTGTGGAGGAAAAACTACAAGCTCTAAGAGTAAGAGTCCCTTAGGGAAAATGGAGAATCCTGTCCACCAACACTTCCATAAAGAAGGGATGAGCCTGCTCCTGCTACAAAGCTGCACAGGTCAGTGGATGTTAACCTTTTACCACTCTGACAGTATTTTGACTCATTTGTAGTCCCTCAGAAAATCATATAAAATTACAGCCCTTTCTGAACCAACCCTAAGATACTGATGAGCAGCAAACAGCATAAAACCTGAACAGACTTAGTTTCGGCTTCCATAACTTTAAATGTATTTTTTTATGATTTTTGACTGGCGCGACTTTATACAGATCTGTCTACTATATAAACTGTTCGCTGAAATTTCTTTAGCTAGAACAGACTATGAGTTACTTGCAGGCTGTTCTGGTTTAATGCTGGCTGCATATAGCCATTTACACTTTGCTTTTGAGTAGGAAATGATTAAGTCACATATAGCGCTGATATGACTTCTGCCACTTGGCTTTGATAATACAACCTCTGCTATTTTGATTCCGCAATCCAGAAATGATGGATGGTGGGGCATTTTTGTTTGCTTATGATGTTCCATTTCTGCTAGACTATGCCTATGGCAATACATTGATTATTTATATTCCCCTTTGATGAAGATGGTGTTAATTGCTTTGCACCTGTCTATTGGTTGGTTAATCTGTCATATGGTAGACAAATCTGTTACTGCACAACATCTAGGGAACATTTTGACCCATGATCATGCAAATAGATATAGAATGTTTCCTTGGGAAGAAACGAAGACCCCTATTGATTTTAAGGTCAACGATCAAGGTCTCAAGAACACTTAAGTCTTTGACCTACTATCATTTAAATTGGTATGCTGATTATACTGTGAGATTCCTTTAATTTGCAGGGTACCTATATTTGTTTAATTTCTATCGCAGCATTATTTGTGAGGTCCACAACTGTACAACGCTGATTTTGAGTACAAATGTGTTTTGTCAAACATATTTTTAAGCCCCAAAAGGAGGGCAAATAATTGATGTACCGTTCATCCTTGGGTGGGAGTGGGGTTCAGATTTTGTTGAGGTTAATAAGTATATTTTTCCTCATGACCGGACGATGTGTCACAAACAACTCATTTTTGTTTTCGCTGAAATTTGAAGGTAACAATTAGATGTCAATATCTGTAAATCATGAGATAAATAAATTTAACATGGATTGCCCCCATAACCTGAGATTGCTAATTACTAAAAAATAGAAAACTGCAGTGCCTGCTATATAACTATATAGAAATGTATGTTTTCAAAGCAACTCAATTAAAATATATCATATAGTAAATCATTTAACAAGACTGAATACAGGGGAAGGTATGGGTCAAGGTCATTGTTAAGGGTTGCCGTTAGAGACCGATTGTCTATCAAATTCATCGTCTCAAATCATTAAACAAATATCGATGGTCCCCATTCAAAATGCAGAACTTCAAAAACACAACTTTTCAGGAGGGCTATTTTTACAAAAACAATAATATTCAGCTTCGCATTTTCACATATTTTTATAGTTACAATAATATTCAGGTTCGCATTTTTGCATATTTTTATTTCCACCAATCACAGTTTGGTATTTTATCATATGACTGATTTGACACAGAGTTTTTTCTGCCTATTTTGGGAAAAAGGAGTCTGACCAAATTGGGAATTTTTTATCGACAAAATTGTCCATTTTGGGAATTTTTGCTTCGATGAAACGGCTCATTTTGGGAAAACATTGGGAATNCTACACAGTGCAAAAATCACGAAATGTCAAAAAATGTAGGTTTGGCATTTTGAATGGGGACCATCAATATGTTTTTTTTTCAGGAGCTGTGAAGACAGTTCTATGTGATTAATTGTATCAAAAAGACAGTTATATTAAAAAAATGCCAGTACAAATTCTAGAAAAATTGTTCCAATTGTTCTCAGACAGCTTTTGTTTACACAGTATTGTTGATATTCTGTAGTGTCTTATTTCTTGAGATGTTGTAGGTAAATTAAATGTGACTTATCCAGTATGCATAACAGTGCCCATGGTTGACTATTATGCTCCCCCCAAAAAAAATTGGGGGGGGGGAAGCATATAGTCACCACTTTGTCTGTCCATCCGCATAGTTGGACCCATTCCCCATGCAAAATATGCATATTTTTTCCCCAATTCTAAACCATCCATCGTATTATTTTGTCCAAAGTTATGCCCCTTCAAGACGTTTCCTTTTATCTGAATATATAGTGCAATATTGTGACAAAACTTTGGGGAGCATCACCCGTCTCTGACGGTTTCTTGTTTTGTATTGTTATTGGACCCTAAGAACATCACGTTTAACAAGGCCCTTGTATTATTTTTGCTTTAAGTTGTATATTAAAGTTTATTGTGTACACATTTTTTTTATATAATAAAATACGTAGTTAAAATGTAAAAATCACTCAAATAGTTTCTTATTGCTTCCAATGATTTATATAAACACCACATGTGGTATAGTGTACAAATTACGTAAAAGAAATTGTATGATTAAATGTGGGCATTACATTCGGAATTCGTAACTTGGGATATAAATTGCACAACTTCCTATCATAGGAACAATGCATGCAAATTTTACTGCTGTAAGTGGAAATGTGTTTAAGTACTTTGTTGGACAAGTTTGTAAATATTATGTTGCAGGAATTCTTAGTTAAAAAGTGGATTAACAATAACAATGTTTTATGCCTAGGAATAGAAAAATGTTTCCAATCAATAACCTGAGTTTGGATGGAGTTTTGATGGTGGAATTGCACAGAACTTTTGTCTGTAGGTACCTTACATGTAGATCTAGCTTTGGATTGCATTTAACCCTTTGCATGCTGGGAAATTTGTCGTCTGCTAAAATGTTGTCTACTGAATTTCTAAAATTATCATTTTCTTCGATTGTTTTCAAAGAATACTATCAGAATAGCAAACAGTTTGGATCCTGATGAGACGCCACGTTTTGTGGCGTCTCATCTAGATCCAAACTGTTTGCAAAGGCCTTCAAAAATTCGGTTCCAGCGCTTAAAGGGTTAAAGCCAGTAAGGTTAAAGTAAAGGTCACTGTTACACAAAATTGAAAAAATTGTTTCTGCTCAATAAGTTAAGTTTTCATGAAGATATTTTCCAAAAATTGTGTGTGTTGGTTAAACTTTAATGCATGCTATTTTGGAAAAGTTTTCTAAATGTGACATTCTATCTGAATTGTTCATGAAACTTATGGGTTTGTGTATTTGTGAATAACAATTTTAATTTTCCAGATTATACATGCCTTTTACTTGAAAGTCATAGATCGAAGGTGATATTGCATTGGACAAGCGATACAAATGCTTTAAAATGCTTGGCCAATATGTATATTAGCGCTATATTCAATAGATAAGATTTCCAAAGGGTAATTTATATGGAAATGTTCTGAGATAACAATAAGGAAATCATTGGAAACAGGAATAAAAAAGCCATAATGGTAGTCCCTGGAACACACTATTTAAGTGGTCTTGGCATTGGTAATGATGATTATAGAGTTTCTGATGAAAGTAGCATTTAGCATTTCTTTAATATATGACTTTGTTGTGTGGTATATGGGCAATTAAATCGTTTATCATGCTTTGCCTAATGATGTGTATCAAATTTTCTGTAGGTACCATATAATATTTGAATCCAAGCATGCAACATCAATTATTTTCAATCTCTGATAATGATTATTATCACATGACCTTAGCTTGATCTCAATTTACATTACTGCTCGATCAAGGAACACTTAAAGCCCCTATAACGCTCAAAATCAACGAATATTTTGTTAAATATTTCTTAAAATAAAGTAAACACATAAACAATCGGTGCTCCTTATAGCAATAGCCAAAATTTCAACCCTAGATGTGCTCTCAGGTAACATAGATTTAACAAGATACAAAATGCTATTTTTTTTAAAATNAGCAATAAATGTTTTGAGACTTTTTTTACACCAGTTTGATGAAATATTACCTTTGCTAACTGTTTTAGCGCATAGTATTATGTTTAAACGCAGGCAAAATGTATTTGTGATACCTTTTTTTCGCTTCAGAATTCATGCATTAACGTATCAGTTGTAGCCATAACGGATCACGTGATCGAAACCACTCAGGAGGGCATCTAACACGCTATTTGAACTGTCGAAACACGAACTGTGTTGTTTACAATGACCAAGTTACATTGCCAGTTATAAATTATATTTATTTTTTTATTAATTGTTTTCGATATGTGATCTTGTATCTACACTTGACGCATGGTGTTCTTGTGTTGAAATCCTAAATAGATCGAAAAGATATGGGCATCTTATAAACCATGTAAATTGTTTGAATCATATCTAATCATCAATATTGAACATGGAACATAAATTAAACATTAAGATTGAGATCATTTATTGAAAGAATCAATAAGATTTGCATATATTTTAACATTATATATTATCAATACGCATATAATCACGCTTGATCCGTTATTACCCTAATTCTTCATTTCATTTAAGGTGTTGCAAAATCTTAAACACCAATCAAAACTGAAATGCAGACATAAAGACTACTAAATGGCCTTTAAATTAATGCGTAAACTTCTTACTTTCCAACAGAGTAATAGCATGTGGCCGCGAATAATGTTCAACCTCGATTAGGAAACAAGACGGAAGTCAACAAAGTCGTATATACACGTCAGCAAAACATACCGAAATGTTTGACAAAGAGTAGCTCCGATTACGACTCAATCAATGCGTTTTAAAGAACATGCCTTGAAGATGATGTGTGCAAAATATCATCTAAACATGTCAACTATTTATTGCGATACATAGTCTTGAACATCAAAGTGATCCGCTATGGGTAATGATCCGGTAATGGTAACTTGGCTGTATACAATAGAACTTTATGATAAGATGCTCTTTGATCTTCCTGTTGACAAGAACACAATATTTGTTTTAAACTACACAGGAAACAAGAAAAACAGAAATCCTGATTACTAGCACAGTATAATTAAATGAATCTCTCATTTTAATTAACAAATTACGTATAAAATCATGTTTGAAACCAAATAATTTTCAGCAGTTTATTAGCTTTACCAAGACCCCACAGTTTAGCTCACTCTGAATTCAAAATCGTTCCAAAGTTGAATGACAGATGAACAAAAAATCCTCAATTTACATTATTATTTCCTTAAATTCAGTACTGAAAAGAAAAATAGGTTTTCATGAGAAAATGTATGTATATATAATTATATTGTATACAATTAAACATTTCTGATACGATTCTCTCTGATCTTACTGTTAACAAGAACAAAATATTTGTTTTCCAACTACAGAATAAACAAACAAAAATAGGAAATCCTGATCACTACTCATCATAATTAAATAAGTCTCTCATTTTTATTTAAAAATTACTTAAAATCATGTTTGAATCCAAACAATGTTCATATTTATGTTGTTAATAAACCAATACAAACTCTGTAAAGTTTCTTAGCTTTACCAAGACCCCACAGTTTAGCTCTCTAAATCACTTCCAAATCGTTCCAAATTTGAATGACATATGAAAAAAATCCTCAATTTACATTATTATTTCCTTAAACCATCCAGTCAGTCTTATCCAAATACGTGTTTTATCTCTGCAATCCCTAACATGATTCAATCACCGGGTTAACCCATTTATGCCTAGCATCTAGAAAAAAGGCCTTGACAAACAGCGTAAACCCAGATGAGACGCCGCATGATGCGGCGTCTCATCAGGATCTGCGCTGTTTGCTTTTAGGAATTTCTGTAAGAAATATTCTTAATATGGGCAAAATGAGGTCTCGTGCATGTACAGTCTTCACAGACTCATCATGGATGACACTTTCCATCTTAACTGGATTTTCGTTAAGAAGAAACTTCCTTTTAACTAATATATCCCTAAAGGCGTAAAGTGTCGTCCCTGATTAGCTTGTGCCGACTGCACATGCTAATCTGCCAGTGGGAAGACACTTAACGCACATGCATTGAGTCCTGTTTTCAAAGAGCGACGCTCAATTGATCTTTTAACACTGATATATATATATTTAGTTAACAGGACCATCTAGTATTGTTAAATGATAACTTAAGTTTATTACAGTTATGAGTGGCTCCATATTTCTTTAAGTGGGTGCGTCACAATCTATGACAATCTGTGGGGAAAAAAGTTGTTTTGAAGTGCCTGTTACCAGAAAAGAACTGTTGATAATATTGTTTATGGAAAATGACATGTACACGCGGAAACACTTAAAAGTCTTTGAAAATGCATGTTGTGAATATTAACACAGAAAACAAATATCGCATGGCTAAATTTTACAGTTTCTATCACCCCACTGTGTTCTGAGTGTTGAGAACTTTTTAAGCTGAAAGTTTCGTCCCAGATTAGCTTGTGTCGGCTGGGAAACACTGTACGCGCATGTATTAAACCCCGATTTCCCAGAGCGAGGCTCAATTGATAAGTAAAAACTGATTTATCTTTTTTTTTAGAAAACAGTCAATCAAGTAGTCTAGAAGGGTAACTTGAGTTGGTGAAACTTCTGAATGGCTCCACATTTCTTTAAGTGGGTTCGTCATAATCTGTGAAAATCTGTGGAAAAAAAGTTGTTTTGAAGGGCCTGTAACCAGAAAGAATTATTGATGATATCGTTTTTAGAAAATGAAATGTAAATAGTGTAACACTGTTATAAGAGTTTAAATATATGTTGTGGAATATTCAAATTAAAAACATTCATTGCACGACTAAATGCTAGTGTTTTTATCCTCCCAATGGCCTGAGTGTTCAGAAGTTTTCAGAATTGTATTAGGTCACTGCACAAGGCGATTCCCCCGAAGTGTTTGAATAGTTAAGCATTATTTCATTTTACAAACTCTGTTTTGATAATTTTGCTTTAATTTAATATAGTGTTATATTAATGTTTTATAATTTTCAAAACAATATTTACGGCATGAAAGATATGTGAATCAGTGTTTTCATATGTTTTAGTTTACTTAAACAAGAATGGTCATTATTGTGTAGACATGGTTTCTCACCAACTGGTAAGTAAGCTATGCACTTGTCCGTCCTTTTAATAAAAATCCAGTTTAGGCGGAAACTGTCGTTCTTGATTAGCCTGTGCGGACTGCACAGGCTACTCTGGCACGACACTTTACNATGAAACTTCTGAATGGCTCCACATTTCTTTAAAATCCTTGGAAAAAAGTTGTTTTGAAGGGCCTGTTACCAGAAAGAATTAATGATGATATCGTTTTTAGAAAATAAAATGTAAATGGTGTAACACTGTAATAAGAGTTAAAATATATGTTGTGGAATATTCAAATTAAAAACATTCATTTCACGACTAAATACTAATGTTTTTATCCTCCCAATGGCCTGAGTGTTCAGAACGTTTCAGAATTGTATTAGGTCACTGCACAAGGCAATTCCCCCGAAGTGTTTGAATAGTTAAGCATAATTGTCTGTTTTGATAATTTTGCTTTAATTTAACAATAGTGTTATATTAATGTTTTATAATTTTCAAAACAATATTTTCGACATAAAAGATATGTGAATCAGTGTTTTCATATGTTTTAGTTTACTTAAACAAGAATGGTCATTATTGTGTAGACATGGGTTCTCACCAACTGGTAAGTAAGCTATGCACTTGTCCGTCCTTTTAATAAAAATCCAGTTAAGGCGGAAAGTGTCGTCCCTGATTAGCCTGTGCGCACTGCACAGGCTACTCTGGCACGACACTTCACGTATATGCATGTAACCCCCTTTTCACAGAGCGAGGCTCATATATTTTAGTTTAATTAAACAAGAATGGTCATTATTGTGTAGACATGGGTTGTCAACAACTGGTAACTTAGTTATGCTCTTGTCATTTTGACGAAAATCCAGTAAAGGCGGAAAGTTTCGTCCCTGATTAGCCTGTGCGGACTGCAAAGGCTAATCTGGGACAACACTTTACGCACATGCATTAAAACCCCTTTTCTCAGAGCTCGACTCAATTATTTTGTACCATTCTATGTTGACTTTGTTGGGTTTCACTTGAATGCTTGCACAGTATTGATCACCTTAGAAAGAACTTGTTATATTAACCCATTTTTACCTAGTTGACTCTCCCATCATTCTTAATTGGATCAATTTATTTCCAAAATTAGGGATGTCTAGTATATTTATGTTATATTTACCCATTTTTGCCTAGTGGACTCTCCCATCATTCTTAATTGGATCAATTTATTTCCAAAATTAGGGATGTCTAGTATATTTATGTTATATTAACCCATTTTTGCCTAGTGGACTCTCCCATCATTATTAATTGGATCAATTTATTTCCAAAATTAGGGATGTCTTGTATATTTATTTCTATATTTAGAATATTTCTCACAGAAATTTCTTTAAGCAAACAGCATAGACCCTGATGAGACGCCTCATCATGCGGCGTCTCATTTGGGTCTACGCTGTTTGCCAAGGCCTTTTTCTAGACGCTAGGCATAAATGGGTTAAATCAAAAATAAAGAAACCAGTGTTGTTGTTCTGTTAATGTTTTGCTGCTTTTAGTAAAACAATACTAACTTAAAACAACCGCAAGGGGATTGCGTGTACCCATGTCCTATCTGCGAACTCCCATTTTCCTATAAACAGTGGTGTTATAGAGTAAATAATTGTACCAATAATGAATTTTGATGCAATTTCTTGAACAACTCGTATCAGAGAAGTAAACTATGTTTTCTTACGAAATCTGTCTCCGTATTTTAAACCAGAAACTCGAATCATTTTTTCTCCGCGATATGATAATAATAGAATATGTAAAAAGGATAGAACAAGTACATCACTTCGCTATATATTCGTAAATTGTTTTACACGGCAAATAGTCATTTTAAGATCGCCTAGACTAGTATACAACATGGTCTAGAGAATTTCCTTATATTCTTATTGGTCCATTCAGGAAAACGCACACTACTAGTACTTTACGACAAAAAATGTAAGGAATCAAGCTCCATATAGATTTTCTGAAAGAACGAGTTCACAAACGATCGAATTATAGTTAAATTAAGATGGATTCTAAACATAAATAGCATCAGTTAGACCTAACTTTCCCTGTTTTCCCGCCAAAACTATACAAGGGGGGCAAATCCGTTCTAAAAAACGACTTCCGAAAATTATTTTCCCACGGTCATTTTCTCCTCTCCTGTAACATGTAGCCATCACTTAACATATGTTATGTAAACAAATCACTATTTTCTATGACAAAAATACTCTTTATTTCGCAGAAAACCACATATTTTACGCAAACACAGTGCATGAAATGTCGTCATATGATTTCGCGGTGCATAGATAACTTTTGCCGTTTCTTGAGCTTCTGAATAGGATTAAGCTCCCTTGGTCCATAAATACCCGCTATAGTTCTTGAAGTTTAACTCGCGCGCATACATAAATAAACTTATTGACTGCTTCTGCTGCTGCTGCTACTGCTACAACTAATAATGATAAGTATATAACTTATAGCAATGATGTTGATAATAATGATATGTGATGTCATCCAAAGTGCGATCCCTCTGTTGTCTTTGTTTCTTTTTAACCAAATTTAAAGAAACTACGGACAACTCCGATAATATTGTTGCTTTACTTATGCAACTATTTTTATCTTAATAGCCAAAATTATTATCTTAAGCATACTTATCAGTAACTTTGATGGAAGTTCTAGTATTTGTTGTAGAAGTAGTAATTAAACTTTAAGAACTAAGTATTTCTGAAGCAAGGGAGCTTAACCCTATAAGAAAGCTCAAGTAACGACAACAGTTATCTCTAGACCACGAAATCATATGACGAAATTTCATTCCCTGTTAGTGCGAAAAATATGTGGTGTTGTACGAAATAAAGAGTAAATTTGATGAAAACATAGCGGTGTTTATGCATAATTTACGTTAATCGATGGCTTTATGTTACGGGAGAGGAGAAAATGACCGTGGGAAAATATTTTTCCGAGCAAGTTTTTTAGAACGGATTTGCCTCCTTTGCATAGCTTTGGTGGGAAAACAGGGACAGTTTATTGGTGCTGTCTATTTATGTTAAGAAACAATCCTTTTTCGGCGTAGCTGTTTAACCCAGCTTTTCACCTTAAATGACCTTAACATAACGCCAGCAGACCCGAATAAATACACTCGATTCATTCCATTGGCTGATTTAAGCATAATCCCCCGGAACATTGGCAACATCACCGCGTCTTTTTAGTATAGGATGTAACACTAATCATTGTAGGGAAATACGGACTACTCTCTGCATGTTCATGTTGAACCAGTAACAATTACGCATAACCGGTAAGTTCCATCCCAAGACGTTCAGGATCATTGCTGGGTCAGTAAATCGTCAGGGGAAGATGGAATGTAATATTAATAAACGCCTTATGTTGATAACACATTATTGCTTTCAAGATATCAAATAACACTTATTTTAGGGAAAAAAAGAAATGAACAGATTTAACTAAATGCCATTTGTCTTGCATTGTGAGTAAAAACTACCGAAAAAGTATAGAGACCATGAAAGAAGGAAATCGTTTAATTATCGAGCCACACATGTGTGACGTGTGCGGTCTGTCTGAAAATCTTTCCAGCAAGCCAGAATATGATACCGACATTTGCCAGTTTGCTTTAAATAACACACGGTGACTTCAATTTTCTATCAAAAGNGGGCGTATAATAACTCCAGTTTCCACAGCAAAAAGCGATACAATTTTCAGTATTTTTTGTTTCAAATTTGTTGTTAAAAATGCTGGACAACAAATCTTCAAAGTTATAACTCTTTTGGATATATCATTGTGAAACTGGTAACATATGGTGGGAATAACATTGAGCTACTAAGGTACTAAGTTTTTTGAAAACCAAGATGATATGTGTCAGTAAAACAGTACACACAGTGTTCATTAGCATCAATTATGGGGGTTTCTAAGTCAAGTTCTGTACACTGCAGATTTATGTCTGGACTATCACTTAACTCTTCACCTAGAGGACTGGCTTCCCACTTACCTATGCTGGGCTCACTCAGAAACGCAAAAGATTGCTGACTGAATTTCAAGGGGCATGCTCGATTCGCGTGTCAGAACTGTACCAGAATTAAGTTTGCACTTTGCTACCAATTACCCAAGTCAAGTGAACTTGATTGGTCAGAACAATTCTGATGTACACGACAGTAATCAGTGAATTATTCTGTGATTATCAAATATTAAAGAACTGACAAACATTAGTGTGGACACACAAATAGGACAATTTTTATAGCGAAATTTCCCCTAACTTCAAATTTTCCAACATATTTGGGTGCATCAGGCCAGTCTTAGTTGGGTCTTGTATAAAACGCACACGAATCAGTGGAACACCACTTTTTCTTTTTTATCATAGAACAGTCAGAACTAAGACAGAATTAAATTCTGATGCATTTGATTGGAATTCTACCTGTGCAGACTGTTGGGACTGACCCCAAGGTGAAAATGCTCACTTAATTTAATTTCAGCTGGCAGGCACTGCTATATCAATTCTTCACACATTGGCAGTGAACTTTTCAACAGAACTATAACAAAATCTTCTTGACAGGTTCTACCAAGTGGGAAATAGCTTTCCACTCAAGTACAGAAGTGATGGCATTTAATTTATGACCAGTATGTTCCTGTATGTGGATAAATTGCTACCACAAAGGGACACTATTCATGCTATCTATCATCAAACTGAATGACACAGTAGTCTCCCTTCACAAACAACATTTTTCTACGTGCAACATTTGATATTGATTATAACAAGAGGGCCATGGGCCCTACGGCGCTCACCTGAGACCCGAAGGAACTAAACTATTATGAGAAGGTGGAGTTCAAAATAATAAAAGTACTTCATGAAACATAAAGTTTCATGAAGATTGGACAGTATGTGGCCTCTAGAGTGTTCACAAGGTTTTACTATAGCCATATAAGAAAAACAGCCACGACCCTGGCGGCCATGTTTTTCAACCAACCGGAACCATTTTCAAACTTGTCCAAGATATCATTGGGACACATGTTCTGACCAAGTTTCATGAAGATTGGAAATAAATGTGGCCTCTAGAGTGTTCACAAGGTTTTACTATAGCCATAAAAGAAAAACCGCCACGCCCTCTGGCAGCCATGTTTTTAAACCAACCAGAACCATTTTCTAACTTGTCCAAGATATCATTGGGACACATGTTCTGATTAAGTTTCATGAAAATTGGACAATAAATGTGGCCTCTAGAGTGTTCACAATGTTTTACTATAGCCATATCAGGAAAACTGCCACACCCTCTGGCAGCCATGTTTTTCAACCAACCAAAACCATTTTTGAACTTGTCCAAGATATCATTGGGACACATGTTCTGACCAAGTGTCGTGAAGATTGGACAATAAATGTGGCCTTAAGAGTGTTCACAAGGTAAATGTTGATGACACACGACGGACGATGGACAAAAGGCGATCACTTTGTGCTCAGGTGAGCTAATAAAACAGTCAAACTATTGTTGCATAAATATTTAAAGAAACAAATAAACTGACTGATAAGTTATTCATATTCAATAATATATTAATGTTTCAAACCTATGATATTTAAAATGTTTCTCGTCAAATTATTTCATTGTCAAACTAAACCCTGTCAC
This sequence comes from Dreissena rostriformis, assembly GCA_007657795.1. Lineage (NCBI taxonomy): Eukaryota > Metazoa > Mollusca > Bivalvia > Myida > Dreissenidae > Dreissena > Dreissena rostriformis. The sequence continues at coordinate 66,741 of VMBQ01002994.1, forward strand.
TTCTATGACAAATATCTCCAGAAGCCAATGGTCAAAAGTTGTAACAATGAAATATTTCACCCTTGCCTTGGCCAGTTTTGACACCATGATTTGAACAATTGTTTAAGAGGAGCACAATACCTTGTTACATACCTAGAATCAACCTTTTGGCCTTGTGGTTCATTATTCTTAGGACATTAATTTTCGTTGTTTCGTAGGTTGACCAATCAGCAAACTTAGCACAAACACATACTAGTAAATGACTGACACAAATTCTTCCTTTTTTAATATTCCAAAATCAGAAATCCACAAATTTGCATGTCCACAAAAAAGTTGTTTTTTTAAACCACGAGATTGCATGCTGATAAATCATAGTTATTTTAAAGTATGCAAGACATGCAAGCGAAGAGGAAGTTTATCATTTGTGAGCATTTTCACAATGATATAGCTTTCTTTACCCTTTTGTTGGTGACGAAACTAATAGGCCGGATGCAAATTGCACACAAAAGAGTTTTGAACATTAATAGTGCAACAACTAATTTGTTCAAAGAAAAACCACTACAGATAGAGCCACTACAGAAAGAGATTGTTTTGTTTAATTGAGCCTCGTTCTTGGAAAACTTGACTCATGCATGAGTGTCAAGTGTCATCCTAGATTAGCCTGTGCAGTCTGCACAGGCTAATCAGGGATGAACCTTTTCGCTTTTATGGGATTTCCGGTTAAAGGGATGTCTCTTAAACAAAAATCCAGTTTAGGCGGAAAGTGTTGTCCCTGATTAGCCTGTGAGGACTGCACAGGCTAATCTGGGACAACATTTAACATACATGCATTAAGCACAGTTTTTCCAGAACGCAGCTCAATTGTTATCAATGGGCAGATATTAAGGATTGACTGTATGCTTACCTGATGACATAGTTCATGCAGACGATGTACTGGGGCTTGTTGGCCGTGTTGTAGATGATGGTCGCCCGGGTCTGCAGCCACACCCAGTTCTCGTTCTTGCCCATGAACCGGTAGTACTTGCTGATGGAGGAACCCTTGGCTATCACTGCAAACAACAACAATAGAGTCTGTCAGCGCAAACAACAACAGCTTTAGTTGCCTGAACAACAACAACAATCAGTGATGACAAACAACAACAACATGGTAAGTCACTACAAACAACAACAACCCAGTCTGTCACTACAAACAACAACAACATGGTAAGTCACTACAAACAACAACAACAGAGCAAGTCAAAAGGACTAGAAGCACTAAGGCTTTCTGATGGAGAAACCCTTCTATATGATACAGCAATCCTTTTGAAACTGTTGTGGACTGTCAACATTGAGATTGGAAGTCGGTGTGTTTAATGTCTTCTATGACTCGTGTTCTGAGAAAACTGGGCATAATGCATGTGCGTAAAGTGTTGTACCAGATAAGCCTGTGCAGTCCGCACAGGCTAATCAGGGACGACACTTTCCGCTTTTATGACATTTTTCCTTTAAATGAAGTCCCTTCTTAGCAAAAATCCCAATTTAAGCGGAAAGTGTCGTCCCTGATTAGCCTGTGCGGACTGCACAGGCTGATGTAGGACGACAATTTACGCAGAAGCATTATGCCCAGTTTTCTCAGAACACGACTCATATATCAGGAATTGTCGAGTGATCTATGCTTGAGTTGCTAAGTGCTGGTTCTTTATCCCTTTGCATGCTGGGAAATTTGTCGTCTGCTAAAATGTTGTCTGCTGAATTCTAAAATTAGCATTTTCTTCGATTTTTTTTCAAAGAATACTATCAAAATAGCAAACAGTTTGGATCCTGATGAGACACCACATTCTGTGGCGTCTCATCTGGATCCAAACTGTTTGCAAAGGCCTTCAACATTCTGTTGCAGTACTGAAAGAGTTAAGCTAAGGATTCAAGCATTAAAGGACAGGACTGGATAACTTTGTATTCAATAAAAACATTCTATGGATTTGTCTCCCTGTAGTTTCAAACACACAATTATTTGAGCAGGCTACAGCACTGCTAGCGATGTCCGACAAAACTGGTTTTCATAATTTAATTATGTAACCTGAAATCAATCTGTGCGTACAAAACAATAAAAACACCTGCTGCACCTGATGGTAGAATTAAAACGATGTAAGCACCAAACAACCACCACCCACAGGCACTCAGTTGTTAAAACTGTTATGCATCACATGCACATTCTTAAATCCCCCCCCCTTCAATCTGCAGAAACATTACGATTCATTAATTTATTCTTAAACTTATGTGTTGAAAGACAGTTTATTAAGTAGCTAGCACTGACAGTGATTAATACCCTCAATGCTTAAGTCACAATGGTTGCACAAGTATGCACCAGTCTGCTGTTGCATGCATGTTATTCACATGGGTGTCGTGTTCTGAGAAAACTGGGCATAATGCATGTGCGTAAAGTGTCCTCCCAGATTAGCCTGTGTAGTCCGCACAGGCTAATCAGGGATGACACTTTCCGCCTAAACTGGATTTTCGCTAAAAAGAGACATCATTTAAACAAAAAATTCCATAAAGCGGAAATTGTCATCCCGTTTTAGCCTGTGCGGACTGCAAAGGCTAATCTGGGATGACAATTTACGCACATGCATTATGCCCAGTTATCTCAGAACACGACACATGGTAGGATGGCTAGATTATCATAATCATTATGTCTGCATATTTGTTGAGAAGTTGTAATCATTGTACTTTTTGTACTTGTTTATTCAAACTATGACTTCTCATAATGGGAAAGTCCATGCATAAGTTCCCCCTGGTTTCACAAGTGAACACAGCTTTTACCTTGGCCAGATACAACATGGAAAATATGTAAAACCCAAGTGCTGGTCTAATGGATTTAGCTGTCCAGGGACATGCTGCTCCCTGACATACCCATTTACCATCAGTTTTTATGCGTTACTTTTTTCCACAAGGTTACTGGTTTTGCAGTTCATAATCAGGCCATCAGGAATAGGTAGTTAGTCATATCGTTTTTCTTAGATGATTTAAGTAATTTCAAATTCAACACTTTTTGCTGGGTAAAGAAATTTGAAAATTTAATAAATAACAAAGATAAATGACAAAAAACATCAAAAAGCGTTAAAAAAAAAACAAACAAAAAAAACGTTCATCCTTCATTATAAGTCTCAACACAACATTTTGCATAAATAAGAGATAAACAAATGACAGAATTGCAGGGCAATAATAATAATAATGAGGGCTGTAAAATGGCAAACAGAAAGTCTAGGAGGTTATAAGAATCTTAGGAAGCCAATTTGCAAGTTAAGTCGGCCCACAGTGTCTGCAGAATTCTGCAGCATGCTTGTTCGTCCCTAGCTTGACTTTAGAATAGGACAATAGTTGTGTTTTTGCATCGATCAGTGTCTTCTAGTTCTGATTCTGTATTGATCGTCCCACATCCTCAAGTTTAAAAACGATGACATTAGAAGCAACACTGAACAGTTTCCTATGGGTAAAGACTGGTTTTTGGCTGGTAGCAAAGCTGGGTTGATTTATAATAAAATTTCGTGAACTATATGCACTCAAACCTCTTTCCTCTAAAGGAATACTACAGAATTGGCATTCAATATCAGAATGGAATGAAATAATTTGGTATGAAATATAGAATATAGGATATTAGTTGGATTTGCTGGAATAGCGATTTTAATTCACAAATGATTAACAATAATATGTTCACGAGTGGTGCAGCCACAAGTGGAAAAATATGTTTTCTATGATCGATCATTAGTGAATTAAAATCAATATTCCACCAAATCCAACAAATTTTCTTTTTATTTTAATTTTATGCATACAATTGATTATTTTTGTATTATTGCTGAAATAATAAAGTCGCAACGTCATGAAAACGACGTCATTTTCACTGTTTTAAACAGTAAATTATCAGTTTTAATTCACGGATTCATCCCTAATTGAGTGTTAACAAAATTCCATAGAGACCTGTTCTCAATTCAGAATTATTTAAGACATCATTTTTAATTTCTTAACTCTTTAGTTAATTCTTTACATTTTCATTCATATTGTTTTTTTTTCTCTATATTGTATTATGCCAAATCTACATAAATTTGTATTAAAGACTTTAAAATATCGACATAAGGTAGATTTGCAATAAATGCTTAAACATATTAGTTCCAAACAGGTAGTATTTGAGTTAAATCTTTTTTTAAATACTTTTTCATGAAATTTTGATAAACCATTACATTCGGAAAACACACATGTGGCTAACTCAATCTAAACCTAAATACTTAATGGTATTTATAATATTCCAATTAAGAAACAGTTAACACTACTTAAGCATTCTGGTCCCATGACAACGCTAAAAAGTTCAATCTAAGACTGAATCTCATTTAGTTATCACATGGAAATGAACACAAGAGGATCATGATGGCCCTAGAGCGCTCACCTGAGTTCAAGGAACACCAATTGTATTGACCTGATTCAAACATGGCATGAATATTGTCAAGATAAACATTCTGACCAAGTTTGATCAAGACGTTGTCATAAGTTCGACTTATAGACTTGTAATATGGGTTTTCTCACATTTGATTTGGTCACTTTTTTTTAAAACACCTTACACGTGACCCAAATTCAAACTCTGCCAAGACTTTGTTGCCAAAACTTTCTGATCTAGTTTCATCCAGATCAAGTGAAAATGTGGCCAATAGATTGGTAACAAGATTTTACTTCATGACCTAGTTTTTGGACACACATGACCCAGATTCAAAATCAGCCTTAATATTGGCAAGATTAACATTCTGACCAAGTTTCATCATGAATGAGTCATATATGCAGTCGCAAGAGTGGTGACTTGTTTAAAAACAAAAAGATTTGACCATGTGATCTAGTTTTTTTGCGAACACGATCCAGAAATGGGACTAGATATTGTTAAGATAAATATTCTAAGTTTCATCAAGATTGAGTCCTAAATGTGCCCTCTAGAGTGGTAACATATTACTATTATTTTAAAGTTCTTCTGTGAGGGATTAAGATTCAGACACCAGTGCAAGTGCTTAAACAATTGATATGCACTGTAATATTACACGATAGGCTGCCCTTCACAACACCAGTGCAAGTGCTTAAACAATTGATATGCACTGTAAAATTACACGATAGGCTGCCCTTCACAACATTACCAGAAGGCCTCAAGCTTATTCAATGGCTGGTTTTCACTTACAGTATTCAGAGATCTTTAGGGATGATTATTGTTTCAATGCAATTTTCAGAGAAATGTAGAAGTACTTTGCTAAAAACATTTAATGCAGACTGACAGACTAATTGACAAACAAACACAGAGTGGCTTCAATATACCCAAGTATGTGTTCGGAGGAAAGAGGTGGAAGAGATATTGTTTGTTTTTTCCTTCAATGTAAAATACTGGAATTTCAGGTATTGGTACCAAGTAAATTTCAATATACCGGAACAATAGGGTCAAAACAGGTCACCTAAGTTCTGTACTGGCAATTACAGGGAGCAGTTCTGACATGTTGTCAGCAAGATTTCTAGAGCAGGTCTTGAAGATCATAATACATACACCATGTTAGTTAGCTGTTTTAAAATCCTAGGACACTAATTGAGCAGCCCTCTGAGAAAACAGGGCTTAATGAATGTGCATAAAGTGTCGTCCCAGATAAGCCTGTGCAGTCCACACAGGCTAATCAGGGATGACACTTTCCGCCAAAGTTGGATTTTCGCTAAGAAGAGACTATCTTCACACAAAATATAAAATAAAAGTGAAAAGGGTCATCCTTGATTAGCCTGTACGGACTGCACTGCCTAATCTGGGACAACACTTTACGCACATTCATTAACCCTTTGAGCGCTGGAACCGGATTTTGAAGGCCTTTGCAAACAGTTTGGATCCAGATGAGACGCCACAGAACGTGGCGTCTCATCAGGATCCAAACTGTTTGCTATCCTGATAGTGGTCTTAGAAAAAAAATCAAAGAAAATGTTAACTTTAGAAATTCAGCAGACAACATTTTAGCAGAAGACAATTTTCCCAGCATGCATGTGGTCTACTTACAGTTCTGGTGGCAGATGCTGACCTTTGGAGCGTCTATTGGGTTGTGGAAGTGGTAGGCTGTCTTACCAAGTACCTCGTCGGGCTCATAGCCTATCAGGGTTATGATTCTGAAATAGGCAAGTCACATGGTGTTTTTATTCTGAAATAGACAAGTTACATGGTGTTAATATGCTGAAATAGGCAAGTCACATGGTGTTTTTATTCTGAAATAGCCAAGTTACATGGTGTTAACATGCTGAAATAGGCAAGTCACATGGTGTTTTAATTCTGAAATAGACCAGTCACATGGATTTATTATTCTGAAATGAACAAGTCACGTGGTGTTATTATTCTGAAATGGACAAGTCACGTGGTGTTATTATTCTGAAATGGACAAGTCACGTGGTGTAAATATTTTGAAATGGACAAGTAACATAGTGTAAATATTCTGAAATGGACAAGTAACGTGGTGTTATTATTCTGAAATGGACAAGCCACGTGGTGTTATTATTCTGAAATGGACCAGTCACATGACCATTATTGTTGTTTCAACCATTGTTTTTCAACCAAAAGGACCCTGATAAGGTGTTAAACTCTATATAACAATATAAATGTTATATTAACAGGATCAATGATAAGATCAAGTGATATTTCAAGCCCTTCCTGCCAGCCTGATTACCAATGTGATAGACCAATGCATACAAATCCTGCACTCTTCTTGCACATTATAACAGATTTGGGCCGCATTCTGGGAAAACTGGGCTTAATGCATGTGAGTTAAGTAAATGATGTTCAAAGATATCTTCATGTCATTCAATACTTATATTTATTTTCAATAGTGTGGTGCATACTTGATAAAGTGTAACATGCTTCAGTATTTAAGTAATAATTTGACTAATTATACTAATTTCCTAAAGAGATTAATAGCCTATATTTATGACCTTTGGCTCCATTCCAATATAATTAAATGCACCTTCATGTTTTGTATTAACTTATTAAAATCCTGACCTCACCCGACCCCAAATTCTTTGTGTTTTAAAATTGTAACCCGCAGACGCGAAATGCAGAAATGTTTTGCACAATTTTAGCCTAAATAGTTCTCAAGTTGCTGCATAATCAACCTACAAAACCAATGAGTACTTATTGTGGATGACCAATTGTGTCGTGTTCTGAGAAAAATGGGCAAAATGCTTGTGCGTAAAGTGTCGTCCCAGATTAGCCTGTGCAGTCCGCACTGCTAATCAGGGACGACACTTTCCGCCTATATTGGATTTTTGCTAAGAAGAGACATCATTTAAACAAAAAATTCCATAAAAGCGGAAATCGTCATCCCTGATTAGCCTGTGCGGATTGCACAGGCTAATCTGGGATGACAATTTACGCACAAGCATTATGCCCAGTTTCTCAGAACATGACACAATTAACCATTCAAACCTCAGATGACCAATTGACTATTCAATCCTGAGAACTTAGATCAATACCTGCTGCTCAATACAAACAAACATAAATACTATGCTGACAGATTTTCTAGAAACATCTCATAATATTTTCTCCTTATAACGGAAATGACAAACATAAACCAACTCTCAAGGGTTTTCCATACACATTGCAGCTGTCAAATGTTATTATCAGAAAATTGGCACATAACAGATAAGTGAACACTATTGCAAAAAAACTGTGCTTTTGTAAGGAGTGTTTTACTGTGAAATAACAAATTCAACCATCCCAAATCACCGTAATGGATACCATGTTACAATGCACTTATCCACATTCATTTAATGCAGCGTAAACCACCTGTGAATGGGGAATTTGTGAGGTCCCACCAAAATAGTTGATATACAATAAGCATTTATCTTCTTAAATTAACCTGTTCATCACTTTGCATATCAGTCCCTAAACTATGTCATGACTTTAGTATACTGCATTTACTTAGCATTAATCAAAATGTTGAGATGTCAATATCCTCTGGCAATTAAGTGAATGAAATTCACACACAGTCTTTATGTAAGACCCAATATGGCCTACGTGACAAAATACAAGAGAGACGTGGGGAAAAAACAAGCCACTCAGTCATACAAAGCTTCTTTCTGGCCGGCAGATACAATCAATATACATCATCAGCTTTCACCACCACTGAGAACACCAGACACACTTCAACTATTTCTAGTTTGCATCCTTTTCTGACTGAAATACTTGCCATGAATGCTAAATACATGATTAAATACTGCATTAATTACATACTTTCATCAATACTTCCATAGAAAATTCTATTCATTGATACCCTACTTCAGCCTTGCATATAATTCAACCATAATGATCTAAATGTCTAAATGTATCAATTGGTTAATGAACTGGTTGCAAATACATTTGTGACCCATTTTAAGGTTCTTTGTGATTTATGTAGTGATAAAACTATTCCTCGGAGGCTGGCACAAATATTTTGAAGGCCAATTTGATTAATACAAGTTCATTTCTTAACCCTTTGCATGCTGGGAAATTTGTCATCTGCTAAAATGTTGTCTGCTAAATTTCTAAAATTAGCATTTTCTTCGATTTTTTTTCAAAGAATACTATCAGAATAGCAAACAGTTTGGATCCTGATGAGACGCCACGTTCTGTGGCGTCTCATCTGGATCCAAACTGTTTGCAAAGGCCTTCAAAATCCGGTTCCAGCGCTCAAAGGGTTAACCCAANTCTAAATATTTCACGTAAGTGGAACTTTAGATTTCCCTTACGAGCTTTAATTGGGACAACCAGACTTGACATATTAAATTTCAATTAGATTTCAATGTATTCAAGAACAGGCTTACAACGTTTGCAACGAGGAATTACATGGAAATAACCCAGAAAAAAAGGGTTATGTACTTATTCATCAAATTTTTGAAAGCAATCAAACATGCTATTTACATAATATTCCATGTGGTCTATGTGGATATCCACAGCAAACAAAGGCAGATGGACACAATTACATCTAATACCCAAAATAATGAAAAAAAATATCCTAATCGTAGCTTAGAAAATAAATATGAATATTAAATTACATGATTAAAACAGGCCAGCTGTAAAGACACAAATACTTTTCACCAAAGGTAAATGGTCTTTTTTAAAGAGATTTTTTTCTGAAACAGAAGTTTTAACAACAAATGGACAGAATGTCAAAAATAAGTTGAGATCATTTGTTGAGAACAAAGACGGTGTTACGGTGTCCCTGTAATATACACATGGGCGTTCATGATCTGATCATGGAAAACAATTCAGTCTCCCTTACACTTTTCGCTCTTAAAGAATGGCATTTGACAAAAAGTTGTTAAGGTAGATAGACCGAACTAAAACAATTACAAACGTTTTGTGTTCATTAAGCATTACCTGTCAAGCTCTAAGCCATTCTTTAAGATAACGTTGCTTACCATACTAAGCCTTATCCAAGACAATTATCACCACTAAATCGGCATCACAAATTTGCCAGATAACATTAGATGTGATTGAGCCATTTTGAACGCATTATCTCTCAGCCCCCTTGACTAGTGTCTCTGAAGTGCTATGTACACTTGTTCAGATGGGGAATATGTTTTTTTCTAAAGTTTTCTTTATTCAGGCTAGAATCAATAAGGTGAGGTAGCAGACAAGCATATCAATTTTGCATGCGGTCAAGGGCAATATAGTAGCAACACATGGGTTGTTTGTAAATGTTTCTGAAAAAGCTTTTGGGAACTTCTAAATTCTAATTCTTACATTAGAGTTCTGTTTCTTTAATCCATTGCAAATACATGCACATTTGTATGATCTTCATCTAGACCATTGAACATGCAATGCACACCTGTGTTTGTCATATCAAAAATGTGATTCGTCACTTATTTTCATCAGGTTCCATATATGGGTAACGAATGAAAAGCAGTAAAACAAGCCTGTTTGTGGTCGAGAGCAAAATGCCATCGAGTGTCGATCAATATAGCATTCTGAAAATTCAATCACAAACAAAACTATCGTTCTATTTCTGTTCTGTTTCGAATAATTTCCAGTATAAACAGCATGATGATAACTTGGATAACAATGTGAAACAAGTACAAAATATCAGCAAACAGACAAGATCAAACATAATTTTTACGGTCTAAAAAACACAGACATTTCATGTTTAAAAAAGGAGCTGTAGATCATATTAAACAAACTGCCAAATGTTGGTGATTAATTTAATCAAAAGATCTGTTTGAAGAGAAACAAAGAAACAACAAACAAGTTAGGTTTAGAAAAGTATATATGCTGTCATATAAATGGTTAAGAAAACTGTAAAGGAAAATGATTTCCAATATAAAAAAAATAACTAATAATATATAAGTAAAACATATTGGATTCTTATTTTGGATGCAATTTTTTCTGTTGTACGGTTTTACAATTAATAATTTAAAGTTGACATATACAAAAAAAGTGTCATAGCTAAATAAATAGTACAAATAACTTAGTTACACAAATTGTAAGTTTCTTTATATTCAGAAATAGAAGAATCAAATATGAAACTTTTAAATTAAATTCAATAGATAATAATTTTAATATATGTTAAGTAACAATAAACAAATCTTAAAAAAAAATATGATTAAATTGAAACATAGGTAAAACGCCATATTGTTTATTTTGGTGTTGAATTTGTTTATATTTCATACACGAAATGAAATTACATTCGACGAAACAGTACGCAGCATCACATTTCAACATACTGCAAGTAAAAGTCATATTAAATATGAACATATTAAACATATATTTAACAACAGATACATTTTAAACCTCAATCATAAGTTCAAAATGCTAACAATTGTGCTTAATGCCTTCAAAGAAATCCATATTTATCAGCATCAATACATCCCATGACAACCAATGTTTTCTGATGGTTTTTCATAATATTTTTGATTAGAGGGTGTACACTTTAACCATTCTAGACCCATTGGCATGCAAAAGTTATTGGTCCCATCGTCTTTTTGAGACAATTTTGCAGTGCACGTCTGTGATCACCCAAGTTAAACGTATCGCGCTGGCAGATGTTAAAACAACTGCCGCACCTTTACATCTTCTGTTGCCGGTTTTATCTGCAATATATGCATTACATGTATTAATGTTCATGCATGAAATGCCTTTAAACAATACTTTTGTATTTAGCGTAGTTTATTTGCTAATAATCAAAGATTTGTAGTTCTGAGGCAAGATTTTAGTTAAATAATATCTGATAACACGTTTGTGTTGTAAGGTGTAAAGTTAACCACACAGCGCTTTGGTTGTTTTACACGATTATCCATAAATAAAAGTAAAATAAAAACGGTGTTTATCGTGTTACATGTTTAAGTACCAACACTACTAGATGATTGACAACATTGGTAGTGACATGCAAGAACAACTTCATAGAAGATGTTTCCGCTAGGCCTTGAGAATAGGGTGTACGATGGAGGATGGTTTATTTATCCCAATGTTATTATTCCCTCCGCACCTATCGAATTTCGTTACAGTGTGCATTTAAGGTCTTATTTAGGCAAAACTCCTTATTTGTCGAACGCGATTAAAAGAACTTTAAATGTAATAATTGCTGAAAGTAGTTTTCATTTTTTCCCTGATCGTTTTATAGCATCAGATTCCTAATGACACCTTGTATTGCGTGAAACGAACTTCGTGACTATGACAAATATGCATTATACCGCAACAAGTATACATCTTTATTTGTTTATTGACTGTTTTGCTATTTTCTCGCTACAACCAAAAATAAGAATTGGATATACCTAGGAAAGAGAGTGTCTTGATAAGCTGTAGGCTTTCCATGCAATCAAATTAAAATAAATAGGTTTAAACTTAACTATTCATGTAAATGCTCGATAAAGATCATTTACACTTTCAAATAAAATATAAAAAGAAAAGTGTTTTGGATATAAATTCTCTTTAGTATAAGACAAAACATGCTTATGAAAAGATTTCACTTACCGGTGATATATATCAATAATCGATCTTTTCTATTGCCTCGTTTTTTTTTCAAAGCTGCATTTTCAGTAAATTGTGTTGGAACACATGGCGTAAAATGGTGAAATATCTTATTATATTCACTGGAAAACTAAATAAACACGAAGTAACAAGAAGCAAATGGGATGCTTGATAAAACGTGTTTAGTCAGCACTTCATGTTCTTAAGTATTGCAACTCTCAAGTTGCTTGATAATGAAGATACATTTGTGGAATTGTTGTGTTTAGCTTTTAACCTCTAAAAAATGTCTTAAGATTGACTCGCTCCAAGTGCTCTTTAATTTGAGTACTCTTTATTTGATAAGACGCAATTGTGTTAAAAAGATTATTTATATGATAAAGGATTTCGATATGTTCAAACAATATATCGACCTATGGACCTTTATGGATAACAGAATACTTTCAAAATCCTGTTTATCTTCTTTTAATATGTAAAATATATTAATCATTCGTAAATGAAAATTGTTTCAGATTGTGTCATCACAAGGGATTCAATGCATTGAGAGGTATTTATAAAAAGATCAATGGTCACTGCTATGACACAGGCTTTGCACCCTATAGTTGGATGGTTCGGTCCATCATCAACTAACCTACTAATGACCCCAATGATGAGACATTAAGCAAATTGCAAAACACATGGCATTAGAAGATACAGCCTCGCCCTTCGAATGTTTGGTGCATGGTTACCAAATCTCCCATTTACTGATGTAGTTGCTTGCATCATACCCCATCTTACAGTGGGTTAAATGGCAAATTTCTTGTCAAAATGGTAATTATTTGTTAAATGTAAATAGCAATAAATTTGTCTAACCACAATCATATAAACACAATCTTTTTATTTTATTTTACGGGGGAATATATTTTATAATATTATCATAAGAACTATTATCATGCCTATTGTCACAGATGAAATACGTTTTTGAGTCTACACAATATGGACGGGGTTGAGGGAATTATTCGGTTGGTTTTGACTGAAGTGACTGAAACCACGTGCGTTGGTACAATGCTATTTTTTGGAGCAAACTACAGTGGTTAATGTAATGTACAATAATATGAAGAGAACGCTTTGGCCAAGAATCATCTAATTTGGTATGTAGGAGGAGGTCACCAAGTCAAAAGTCAATGTCACGGAGATCTGTAACATGAAATCCGTTTCTGAATTATTCCTTTAGAAGGCATTGATTCACGATCATTCACATTGCTATAGTGGTTTCTCCAGAGGAAAGTTAGACAAGTATCGAATTTGTTTTCAAATATTCAAACGTCAAGGTGACTGGGGATTACTATTTTCTCCATAAACCAGTTTGTTTTCAAATGACAGCTAAATAATTTTGAATATCATCAACCAAATTAATATGCTGATCATTCTAGAGAGAAACAAAAGAAACCTATCAGTTTTGAGGTCAACCAATCAGAGGTCAAGGTCAAGGTCTAAGGCACTTGTAACATGAAATAAAAATTGTGTTCATGCTAAGAATCATATAAATTCGTACTAAAATAAGTATTAGCCTACTGGTTTGTATTGAGGGAAGGACGTTCCCTATCGATTTTGTGATCAAGCGATACAAATTCAAGGTCACCTGAGCATGCAACATTAAAGATTTTTTAACAATTGCACATATTGCTGACTTGACTGCAAGTCGGAGGGAGACATACCTGTTTTATAAACTTTTCTTGTTTATTTTAATTTGTGAATTGTGGATTGAAAAATCTACAAAATATTAAAAATGAAGACGAACTCAGGAAACAAACACTCTTTGTAATAATCATGTTTTACCCTTTTTGCAAAATATCGGAAAACTAGCAAATTTACGTTATCCTGCCATCAGCTAATAAAAAGCCTCCAAACAGTCGTATCATATCTCGGGACCTTGCATGTTAAAGTTAACTCGGTCGGTATGCTTAGTATAAACAAAGAAAGCATTTAAGTAAGAGTAATATTAAATACCATTATCAAGAAGTTTAACATATAATGTTTACACTGTTGCTTCCAAGCCTTCATTGCTTGCTTAGAGATTGTGTAAAAAAATTCAAAGACATTTTTTGAAAAAAAAAAGTTTTTTATCATACAATAAAGTGTGTATAGATTACAATTTGAAATCAAGCTTGTTGTAAAATATATATTTAAATTTGATATATTAACGTTATGGATAATACAATTTAATTAAATACAAAATAAGAGACATTAATTAATAATTCAGACCATTCACACTAAAATCCACATTGTGCACAGATTAATATGACTTTGGAGACTATATCTACTTATAGTTACAGATCTTTTTCTTAACAACGTTTTCCTTTGCAAATAAAATGTTTTAAAACAAAGAGGAAGGCAATAATCTAAGGTTATTTTCACAGATGTGTTTTTACTTTTTTTCACCACCAGTTTGTAAGATTACATTGGTACTGTTATCAAGCTAGAAACGCTAAGAATGCATGTATGTGAATATATCGACCTACAGCTACCTCCGTCATTGAAGCATTTGACTGTCTGTAATGATATATTGTCTGGAGCCGAACTTCGCTACCTGGTGAAAAATTTGTCTAAACGGACTCAATCGGTTGATTGTAGATTGGAATTCTGTTGTGGTAATAACATGAAAAACAACACGATCACTGACATTCCACCAGAGGAATTTCCATCCATTTCCATTTCCATCGGGCAGGAACTCGAAGCATTCGAGCATATTGATGTGAAACGATTTCGAATATATGACCGGACACCTGACACCTCAATATGGTCTGATGCTGCCTGGTCTGTACGTGACAGTGGTGTTGATGATTGTGATTATGTCGGTGAAGATGAATTTTGTAGAAACTTTTTAAGTCAGGTTGACATCCTCTTAGGGTTTATTAAATGCCTCAATCGCATAGCAATGCGACTTCAGATTAACTGTCAACAACACAATTAGGATTGTACATATTTTGCGTCGGACACCAACGCGACTTCCGACCAACTGTGTTAAAAATTAAGCCATGAACTCGTGAAATAAAACATCCGACTATATGACACAAAATCGATGTTAAAATGATTCCCGTGTTTTTATGATAACTTCAATAATGCCATTTCTTGTTGTGGATGAAGATCTACCGGTAAGCATTATCAGAACAGAACATAACAGTTTATTTGCGACAAAAGCATATACAGCCTATCGTCAAAAAAGCATTAAAGCAATAATAAATACACATGCGTCAGAATAACAACAACAACATGTTTCTGCATTTTTTAACAAATATATGATTTTTGTGAGAATGTATGATGTAAGAGAACGCTCTTTCTATTTTAACAAAGTTAAGTGAATGTTAAAAATCCGTGTTTGATTAAGAAAAAAAAGGAAATTAGATATTATACAAAAAATGTCAGATGTGGGAAAAAAAATACTCTCTCATTAATCTATATATTATCGGTTTTAATTTTGAATGCTTTTAAACAGAAATAAGATAGATGTATCAATACATTTTTTCAGGTCTCTTTCAATAATTGTAAAAATTTAAACATACTTGGTATTCTTCTATAAACATCAGTCATAAGTTTATTTCTAAAATTATTATATAAAGGACATATTAGAACAAAATGATACTCATCTTCAATTTCATAAAGTGTACACAATTTACATATTCTCACATTTCTTGGAATTTGTTGGTACCTACCAGTTTCTATAAATAAAACATGATAAGTCAATCTCAATTTCGCTATTTTTTTATAACGTGATACAAATATAATAAATGCAGCTGTATTAAATGTTATTATTGTTTTTCAATATGATGATTATGTTGACTTTTATGATCATATGAGCAGAAGAAGGCTAATGATGGCAAATGTTGATGAAGTTTGTAAAATTGATATGACAACAATAACCAATACGACGACGACAGTCACTGTGTTGCTGTCGTTGCAGATATTGAAGACGGTGATAATGATGCTTGAGATGATGATGATGATGATGATGATGATGATGATACCGATGGTGATTATTATTTTGATTATAATTATGCTGGAGTGGCGCTTTTGTTGATTATTATTATAAGTTTTCCTGGTAACACCAAACCTGTTTGATACCCTCCCACATGCCGGTTAACTGCCCAAATGCCTGATAATTGAGAACCACTTTGTGCATGGTAATATTCCGCCTGCCTGCTGACCACTCACTTGCTGGTAATCGCCAGCCTGCATTGTTTACGGCTGCCTTTATTGTTACCTTCCGCCTGCGTGTTCCGTTCGCTAGTAACCACCAACCTGATTGGTTACCGACCGCCTTTATGGTAACCACCTGTCTGCCTGTTAACCTCCTCCAGTCTATTAACCGTACACTCAATCAATGCATATCAATATGACGTCCGGTTAACGGTGTTTAAGATACAGTCTTGACTTAGTGAAGTAATGCGGGAAAATGTAAGTTTTAAGTATATTTTATATGTATTCCTAATTGACGGAACAAATTGTAATAATCTGTAATCTAAATTGCTTGAATACTTGAAAACTTAAAGGCTCGAGTACTGTTATTGTATTAAGAATTTGTAATGTGAACAAGTGCATTGTCTTAGAAATTCCCGTGTTGGTATTTAATGGTATTGTTATTGTTGATGTATCTCTAATAATCATGATAACATGATAACATCATTATTGCGTCTGTGTTGTATTAAATGTTGTAATTGTTTCTGATCATGTTTATTATAATGCTAATGATGAGGATGTTGATGGTTATGATGATTATTATACACATGACAAGAATAATGATAACGACGACGACAACGATATTCATGCTGTGGCTACTGCTGCTGCTAATGATGATGGCTATAATTGAAATTATCAAGATGATTATGATGATTATAATAATTAAAATCGAGTTATTATGATTGTGATTATGTTGAAAGCGCATGTTTGCAAATCCCGTTTAATGTTTTAGGCAAACAAAACTTGTGTTTAATGAACTACATGCTTTTAGTAAGAATGCGATAATCTATTAAATACATGTATTATTCACTAATCCTATATTGCAACATCGACAAATTTACCAAAATATCCTACTTCTGTCACCAATAAGCTATAATACTGTCGTTTAAATTATACATTACATCCGATATCCATCTTAAATATGGTTTTATTAAATATCTAAACGATAAAAATACACATTAACTTAAAACAGATGATATGCTTTTAATTTTGTGGTAAAATGTCTTGTCCCACAATTTGGCAACTGTGCTTGTAGTATCACAAGTTTACTCCCAAAACTAGGTTTTGTCTCTCGCATTATCACAGGTTCACTTCAAAAGAACTATTCAATTACGAGACGGTTGTGGCGCATTATAATGTTAACCGCAAAAGTACCACGCATATTTATGCAATTGTTACAATCAGATAAATTTCGTTAAAGGCGTATAACAATAACAACTTTTTTGAACAATGCTACTAAGGCAACGAGTCTCAAGTCCATCGATTGAGGATATATACACAATACACCCGAATAGCACAAAATTACATTTTTTGTATCAATGTTACACCTTTTACACTTAGTTTGAAGCGGTATGTCTGTACCCAAACGAGTGTGCGAGAGTCGCAACTTGTATTTTTTATTACTTACTGAAATCCTCATAAAAATAACTTTTTTGCAAGAAACTTCTCAAATATGTGTCAAAGATTGTTTTCATCACTGTATTCGAATATATTTATACTTGAATTACTTATTATTGCAGTTTCTTTTGCACTTTGATTGTAAGAAGAAACCGTTATGAAATTTGGCGAAAACTTTGCAATGATAAAAAACTAACCGCGCTTTTGATTGTGTGTAGAATGTTTATTATAGACCTCTAAGAAACGCACTGAGAGTTTGCTGATATCAAACTTAACGCGCTATTACCAGTTAAGGGAGGAGGGCCTAAAACCGCCAGCGGAGGTAATCGATGTCAGTGGTTTTATTTTAACTGATCTATTTATAGCCGTAGATACTTAATGACTACCTGTTCTGCGCGAAAATGCCACTTTACTATGACGTAGCATAATTCACAATTTTATGTATGCTTAATTATGTAATACACATAATATGTTATAATGAACTCCACCTCGACAACTATATCATCATAATTTGTGTAATGACTGTTTAATTGGCTTTCCGGTAAGCGCAGTGGTTGGTACTCGTCATGCTTACCACGGCGACCGAGGTTGAATCCCCATGCTCGGGAGCCCGTGAATTTGGTTTGTGGTTACCATGGACGGAAAATTGGGGTTTCCTCCGGATACTACGGGTACTCCGACTTCCCTTCACAGCTAAAGACCACACATACATTGAAAAAGAAGAAATTGAAAAACAAAATGGCTGGAACTTGCAGCTTTTTTTCACACTTTGTCAAGACATTCGTGATTCTTGTAATTTAATTAGCCTGAGGTAGGAGTTCTGGGACACACTCAGGGTCCTCATATAATGCAGCTTCAGGCGTGGAGGGACATCATAAACTGAGAAATATACACACACGTTTTTTATATATAGGATCCGTTCACGATTATACCAATTCACAAATGTTTTACAGTGTTTCTCAGTTTGAGAATGAATGTTGTTATAGAACTGAAATCTCAGACATAAATGATTAAACAGTACTTCCTTGTTCGGTGAGTCGTATTTATTTCTCTCAAAATATTCTGGCAAGCGATCAACTAAAGCTAGAGTTCGTCCTCGAGTACGTAAAAGGTTTTACATTTCATTGTAGGGTATTAATTGGCTAATGCCATCTACCTGATTCTACTTCTAATGAATTAGCGATTTTTTTAAGAATAGGTTGTAGAAAATCGATAAGTATATAATACGAACCACGTTTGATAATCACGCAGCTCAGGTAATAATAAAATTGATCAAGAAATAGGTAAAGCAAAGCTTATCTTTGCAGTGCTCAAAACTACAAGTAGTCATGTAAGTGAGCTGATGTGGAGCTGTGTGTTCACCTACTACAGTATGTTACGGCAGTATACCTTTAATAAATTATTTTAAATAAGGAGTTATAGCATTGAAAAACATTTAGTATCAAGCCCATTTTAAAACTACCCCGTTTCAAATCCCAAGTGAGGGGTCA
This sequence comes from Dreissena rostriformis, assembly GCA_007657795.1. Lineage (NCBI taxonomy): Eukaryota > Metazoa > Mollusca > Bivalvia > Myida > Dreissenidae > Dreissena > Dreissena rostriformis. The sequence goes on from VMBQ01002994.1 coordinate 85,788, forward strand.
ATATGAGTTAAATAAATTATATTTATCGTTCACTATGACAAGTTGCATGCCCCATTGTCGTGTGTTTTACAACCTTTTCAAATATATTTTAAATGTGTAAATATGTTTAACATTAAATATGTTAAAATTTGTTTAAGATAATATTTTAAAGTGACTTATATTTATTTGGCCATTTCGTTTTTAATTATCCGCTGTTTCATCGCTGGGCAATACTTTGATGACACATAAACAGTAATTTGTCATTGAAAAGTATGGGATAAAAATATCTGATGTTCATCGTCATAAATTGAATAGGATGGATCGTATTAAATCTGTCCAGAACATTCGTTTGTCAGCTTATCAAAAGGTCATTTTGAGACACGTCCTGAACTCGCTTAAATTTGGAACATCCATTACCAAACTATTATATAGTGACATAAAAGCAACTATGGTTTTTAAATAAACCTTTCTCATGAACGCACACTTCCATTTTTGGGCGCAAACGCTTTACCCGGTTTACGTAGAAATCAATTCACCTAGCCTTAGGGCTAATTAATTTGCTGAGTGCATCATTACACCTGTTTACATCCGTGTAGGCTGAAAACGTTTTCGACAGTGGTATCAGTTTTACAACTGCATTTTATAGATTGTATTGATATTGCTACTTTAAAGAACTGTTGTATGAATTGGCAGTTCGTGTCTCTATTTTTCAATTTTTGGTTAAGAAACTGACCGGGAAAGTTTTTGTTGTCATTTTATATTGTTTTTTAGTAAAGGTGTTCATGAACCACCCACCCGATTGATTGGTATAATGTCTTCACTTGTGAAGTTTCGTTACGGAATTACTAGTCTGATCGTAAATAACAGTTGCAATGACGCAGCATTTTCACTAGTATGCTTGTTTTGCACTCATTTTACACGATTAAACAATATATAAGCCTATTGTATGACACACTATATCAACATATGCAGGTTGCAGATGACGCAATGTAATGCGAAACAAACTTCAGACAGACTTCAACTAGACAACGTCTATAATAATATAACATAACCTAGCATGATTTGGCAGGTCCGAATTCTGATCATCGGGTGCTAAAGGACACACTTAAAGGCCTAATGCTTGAGCCTCCATTATCATGACCGGTCCGTATCTCCTATACCTTTAAAGGGCTCTCATGAAATATGCTCAAATACAAAAGTTATTAAAATGATGTATAAAATGGATGAGTCATAAAGCAGGATCCCCAACATTTTAGGCTATATAAAACACTGTTAATCTTAACCATACTTACCCGATTCAGTCTCTAAATCAACGTTCGCAAAACAAACTATACCATTTGGTGCTTGCAAATTCTTGAATTCACAATGTCACAGGTGAGGTCATGGTCTAGTTGTTTCTTTACAACAAGAATGGATATAAAACATCATGTGTATTTAGTCAGTATAGGTTCGCGAAACAAAATACATGTACACGATTGGGAGATTATGTTAGCTGGCAATTCATAATGTCACAATTGAGGTCATGGTCTATATTTTTCCTAGAAGCAAGAATGGATATAGAAAGCATGTGTATTTAGTCAGTCAAGGATCGCGAAACAAAACACCTGATTGGGGGATTGTGTAGGATTGCAATTCATAATGTCACAGTTGAGGTCATTGTCTAGATGTTTTCCTTGAAGCAAGAATGGATATAGAACAACGTGTGTATTAAGTCAATCTAGGTTCTCAATACAAAACACCAAATTGGGTGCTTGGAATGGCTTGGGATTAATAATGTTATAGGCGTGGTCAAGATGTTTAAATTAAAGAAGCAAAAAAAGACATAGAACAGCTAGAATAGTCAGTATGTAGATCGTGCTATTCACAGTTGCGCCAGCTAGAAAAAAAGGGTATAGCTAGTTACATTAAGACCCGATTATTTAAACGCCGTTTTGTTCGGTGTACCAAAAGCAATATCATTGTTCCACATGTTCAAACCTCGACAGCAAGGCTCAATACCAGGATAGGGCCAAGCTTTTCAAATGGCAAAATAATTAGATGGTTAAATAAGATTGACAATTAACTAGGAGTGAAAAGCCACGAACACATAATGAATTAATAATGTATGGAGTACACCACATGTATAAACCACTCTTTTCATAGTTTGGGTATACACAACAGAGAATAATGCAACGAAGAATAATAATGATTGAAGCTGTTTGTGTTGTGATATTATATAAGGAAAAACGTTTTACAAAATAAAATGATTACCTGTCAAGTTAAGATGTAAATAATGTTTTAATGCGTTGAAAATATATTATATTTTCCTGATAAGTAATGAACTTTGCAAACGACTTACAGTACAGGAGCAACGTGCGTGACCAAGCAACAAGAAAAGATCTCCAAGATTGTTCCAAATTAGAATCAAGGTTTATAATAGTCCCTTAAGAAGATGTCTGTCTACAGCCCAGGGTAGTTATCTTACAAGTCTATGTCTCACACACGTTTTGATAATTTTATTTAAAACTAACAAGTGTCCTTAGAAAGATAATTCTGACAAAATCATGAAATGAAACCGTACATCCTACTGTTTTAATGGAGTCAGCACCATGAAACGGTATCTTGATACATGCTCTTACGAAAAATGAAATTTAATGGAATATGTTATTTATGAATTTGGGAAATGATTGATGTTATCAAAACTCATTTTTAAACTACACAATATGAAATCCAAGTGCCAGGGTCCTACCGATAAAATCGCGCCGTTCGGTCCTTCAAATCGTGTCGTTAGGTCAATAACAGATTGGACGATACAATACTTCAGATTGTCTCAAGTGAGCTAAAATAAAATCAGTTTCGAAATGTCCATTATCAAAATATAACATATCAACAAACAGTTGACAAACCGAATAGATCTACGCATGCGCTGTAGCTTATCCGTGAAGAAGGATTTTTTAGGCATTGAAACACGGAAGTATAGGAGGGAACAAGGTAATTATATTTCTTCTATGTCCATTTAATCTGCGGGAAACAATTGTGTGTTGTGAATCTAAATACGGTATTGTCAATTATCAAATAATATTTTAAAATTAAGTAAACAGTAAGGTAAGTACTGTGTTTACCATTGTTTGTAACAGTACAAGTTTTACTTGAAATAGACGAAGATCAGTATGCCGCGATCGATACGAAGCGCGACTGTGTATGCAAATAGCGTGTTTGTATAGCACTTAACTACCACAGATTGTGCAAATTGAAATTGAAACTCACTTGTTATCGCTAGTGGTATTAAAATGTTCGAATTTTATTTCTTTTGTTTCAAAGTTTTGGGCTCCCTCCTCGTCCACTCATTTCAATTAATATATTTCTCTTCAAACTCCTGCGCCGATATGATCAACACAACTCACGCGAGGTAAAATTATACATATTTGTTTGATTATGTTTAAGTGCATGCTCCGTTATTTTGTTGAAACTAGAAACCGATGCATGCGTGGTAAAATAAGTAACTCAACATATAACATTAGACGAGCATTACTTTTTTTTTCAAAATAACCTTGCAATAACAGCCATTTCATCTCACATGAAGAACTATGTTTGCTTTTATTTCAATAATCGTATACCCTTAAAATAAAAAAATGGAAGGATTGCTTTACAGACCGATTGAGATATAAACTTCATTCAGATCGAGTCCATACCGAGGCTTCTTGAGAGATAACAATTATTTTTTGACCTGGTATCCTTTTTTGTAGACGCATGTGACACGAAAACGCCTATATTGTCGATATAAACATTCTTACTTAATATAATCAAGATTGCGTCATAAATCTAGTAACACGTTTTTTATGTTTAACCCTGGTGACCGGGTTTTCAAACTCACGTGAACCATATTTAAACTTGGTAAATAAATTTTCAACATTAACGTTCTGACCAAGTTAAATCAACATCAAGTTAAAGAGTTTTTCTAAAAAAAAGACAACCCAGCAGGCACACAACGTTGAATCAACATTGAAACAACGTTGAATGTTAGTCGTGACGTCGATAAACCTTATTTCAACCAATATACAACTACATGGATGTCTGCATTCTGCTTGGTTGATACTCGACGTTAAATCAACGTTGATATTTGGTTTAGGTCGTAATTATTTTTACATGATAGATAAATAAATTCATATTTTCCAACACTTAAATTGTGTATAGTGATATTAAGCAGTCTGTCATGAAAGTCAAAAATACAAAATACGCTTATAAGTTGATTTGCATTTTGACTCGTTTGTATATCTTCGCATGTTTGCAAGCGCGATTCTCTTGTTATCAAAACCAGCAGATCTCCCACGTACGCGCCACTCGATTCCTTTGTTCACTGACCAACTGGCTAATTGTGGGAGCGCTCTTTAGATCTCCACCAAAGACACCAAGTACTGGTTCTAGTCCCAGGAAACAGACTCGAGAGCGTTTCAAATAAGTAGTTAGTACTTTCTATGCAATGGAGCTTAAAAAAATAGATTTAAACTAAAACTGGCTTATTGGATTTTCAAACTTTGCTGTTATTGAATGTAAACCTTTTTGTTCAATAATAAGAGAAGTTGGAACCTACAATCGAAGATAAACAACAGTTTGCGCGGTAGGTTTGTATTGTTATTTCAATTTGTAATATTGAAATTGATATCATTATGCACTTGTTTTTAATTCAAATTCGGAATTATGGGGAAACTCATACCATGGAGACTTCGTACCACTTTTGAATATACTGTACAAACGTTCACTTAAAGTCATTTTTGGGGGCAATTTGTTGTTGAAAACATTCTTGAAAACACATATAATTACGTGAAAAATAAATATGTACACTTCAACACCGTTATTTATAACACCGATAATCCGAATTCACCGTTAATTTGTAAAAGAAAAAACATTCAAAATGTTATCTAAACCTCAATTGTTAATTTTATTAAATTCTAAAATTGAAATATATAATTATGTAAAATGTAGTTTATGAAAAGTGTTTGTTAGTCATGACATGATTAAAATATTGATCTTGTAGGTTAATTTCAAATTTAGTTATGAATTGATACAGTCATAAAATACATTATTAAATTTGAAGATGTTGTAACGCTTAATTATTTTACCATGTATGATATAAAATTCGTTATATGTGTATGTCGAAGATGACACATATATGTGTGTTTTCTTGGTGTTATTCATTCGGTACTTGTATGTCTTGTCATTTGTTCTCCGTTTTATTAAAAAAACAAGAACAGTTGGTCATTCTGATATTTTTTGTACTTCCAGTACAACTGGGAAGACACCCGAACAGATCCGGATTCAAGACAAAAAAGAACAACAATGCGATGATATATATTTGTATAAATTACATTCATGCAATAAACTTGTGTAGAATAAAGATGTTGTTTCAACTTTCAAACTTTTTTATGTAAATTCAACCAAATATCGACGTTAAGTCAACGTTGAATCAACGTTATTTTCAACGTTGAAACAATGTTGATATCGACGTTGATTTTAGGTTGATTTCTAAACGTTGTCTCAACTTTCAACCAATTTTCAACGTTGAATTTGACGTTAGTTCAACGTTCAATCAACGTTACTGTGTCTGCTGGGAAGGCACTCAGGTATTATATTTTGCCTATAATAACGTTTGATGGTCCTGTATCCCGTTTGTTTCAAATCATGACCCGGAGGTTTGATAGTTAACATGTACCATTGTATGATGGTCCTCAAGTTTGTTTAAATCTTTTCTCGAACCCGCCCTTCGTTCTGGAACCCGCATGTCTGCCTGGAACCCGCCCGAATGCCTGGAACCCACCCGTGTGCATGGAACCAACCCGTTTGCCTGGAACCCGCCCGTCTGTCTGAAACCCACCCGTCTGCCTGGAACCCGCCCGACTGCCTGGAACCCGCCCGTCTGCCTGGAACCTACCCGTCCGCTTAGAACTCGCCCTTCGTCCTGAAAGCAGCCCATCTGCTTGGAACCAGCCCGTCTACTTGGACCCGCCCGTTTGTCTGGAACCCGCCTTTCGTCATGGAATCCACCCGACTGCTTGGTACCCGACCGTTTTTTTGGACCACGCCTGTCTGCCTGGAATCCGCCCGTCTGCTTTGAACCGACCCGTCTGCCTCGAACCCACCCATCTGCTTGGAGCCCGCCCGTCTGTCTGGAACCAGCCCGTCTGCTTGGCACCCACCCGTCTGCCTCGAACGAGCCCGTCTGCTTGTAGCCCATCCCTCTGCGTGGAATCCGTCCGTCTGCCAGGAACCCGTCCATCTGCTTGGAACCCACCCGTCTGCTTTGAATCCACCCGTCTGCTTGGAATTTGCCTGTCTGTCTGGAAACCGCCCGTCTACATCGAACTCGTCCGTCTNCGTGTTATCAGATATTATTTAACTAAAATCTTGCCTCAGAACTACACATCTTTGTTTATTAGCAAATAAACTACTCTAAATACAAAAGTACTGTTTTAAGGCATTTCATACATGAACATAAATACATGTAATGCATATATTGCAAATAAAACCGGCAACAGAAGATATAAAGGTGTGGCAGTTGTTTTAACATCTGCCAGCGCGATACGTTTAATTTGGGTGATCACAGACGTGCACTGCAAAATTGTCTCAAAAAGACGAGGGGACCAATAACTTTTGCATGCCAATGGGTCTAGAATGGTTAAAGTGTACACCCTCTAATAAAAAATATTATGAAAAACCATCAGCAAACATTGGTTGTCATGGGATGTATTGATGCTGATAAATATGGATTTCTTTGAAGGAATAAAGCACAATTGTTAGCATTTTGAACTTATGATTGAGGTTTAAAATGTATCTGTTGTTAAATATATGTTTAATATGTTCATATTTAATATGACTTTTACTTGCAGTATGTTGAAATGTGATGCTGCGTACTGTTTCGTCTAATGTCATTTCATTTCGTGTATGAAATACAAACAAATTCAACACCATAATAAACAATATGGCGTTTTACCTATGTTTCAATTTAATCATAATTTTGTTTTTTTTTAAGATTTGTTTATGGTTACTTAACATATATTCAAATTATTATCTATTGAATTTAATTTAAAAGTTTCATATTTGGTTCTTCTATTTCTGTATATTGGAAAGCTAACAATTTTTGCAACTAAGTTGTTTGTACTATTTATTTAGCTATGACACTTTTTTGTATATGTCAACTTTAAATTATTAATTGTAAAACCGTACAACAGAAAATGCATCCAAATAAAGAATCCAATATGTTTTACTTATATATTTTTAGTTATTTTTTATATTGGAAATCATTTTCCTTTACAGTTTTCTTAACCATTTCTCTTCAAACAGATCTATTGATTAAGTTAATCACTAACATTTGGCAGTTTGTTTAATATGATCTACATCTCCTTTTTTAAACATGAAATGTCTGTGTTTTTTAGACCTTAATAATTATGTTTGATCTTGTCTGTTTGCTGATATTTTGTACTTGTTTCACATTGTTATCCAAGTAATCATCATGCTGTTTACACTGGAAATTATTCGAAACAGAGCAGAAATAGAACGATAGTTTTGTTCGTGCTTGAATTTTCAGAATGCTATATTGATCGACACTCGATGGCGTTTTGCTCTTGACTACAAACAGGCTTGTTTTACTGCTTTTGGTTCGTTACCCATATATGGAACCTGATGAAAATAAGTGACGAATCACATTTATGATATGACAAACACAGGTGTGCATTGCATGTTCAATGGTCTAGATGAAGATCATAAAAAATGTACATGTATTTGCTATTGAAATTTAAGAAACAAAACTCAAATGTAAGAATTAGAATTAAGAAGTTCCCAAAAGCTTTTTCAGAAACATTTACAAACAACCCATGTGTTGCTACTATATTGCCCTTGACCGCAAGCAAAATTGATATGCTTGTCTGCTACCTCACCTTATTGATTCTAGCCTGAATAAAGAAAACTTGAGAAAAAAAACATATTCCCCATCTGAACAAGTGTACATAGCACTTCAGAGACACTAGTCAAGGGGGCTGAGAGATAGTGCGCTCAAAATTGCTCAATCACGTATAATGCTATCTGGCGAAGCAAATATTTGTGATGGCGATTTAGTGGTGATAATTTTCTTGGATAAGGCTTAGTATGGTAAGCAAAGTTATCTTAAATAATGGCTTGGAGCTTGACAGGTAATGCTTAATGAACACAAAACGTTTGTAAATGTTTGAGTTCGGTCTATCTACCTTAACAACCTTTTTTCAAATGCCATTCTTTAAGGGCGAAAAGTGTAAGGGAGACTGAATTGTTTTCCATGTTCAGATCATGAACGCCCCTGTGTATATTACAGGGACACCGTTACACCGTCTTTGTTCTCAACAAAACATCTCAACTTACTTTTGACATTCTGTCCGTTTGTTGTTAAAACTTCTGTTTCAGAAAAAATCTCTTTAAAAAAGACCATTTACCTTTGGTAGCATATGTATTTGTGTCTTTACAGCTGGCCTGATTTAATCAAGTAATTTAATATTCATATTTATTTTCTAAGCTACGATTAGGATATTTATTTTCATTATTTTGGGTATTAGATGTAATTGTGTCCATCTGCCTTTGTTTGCTGTGGATATCCAAATAGACCACATGAATTATTATGTAAATAGCATATTTGATTGCTTTCAAAAAGATTTGATGAATAAGTACATAACCCTTTTTTCTGGGCTATTTCCCTGTAATTCTTCGTTGCAAACGTTGTAAGCCTGTATTTGAATACATTGCAATCTAATTGAGATTTAATATGTCAAGTCTGGTTGTCCTAATTAAAGCTCGTAAGGGAAATCTTAAGTTCCACTTACGTGAAATATTTAGATAACTTTTCAATGTTAAATTCAATGTTTTCTGATTACACAATGATAATATTAACTTAGCAATATTACATTTGTTAACGACATAACATGAAGCAGCAAAAGACAACGATATGTGAATTTCAAGGCTGTTATAAACATTTTCCCATAGAAGCTTTGAGAATTAGTACCTTGATCTGTAATGTTTTTTATTTACTTAATATGTGGATAAAGTGTCTTCAAAATTATGTTTCCTATTGTTATCTATGCTATCAATTATGCAGTTTACAATAGAAAAGACGATACATTTTCAGAAGACTATCTCAGTCGACACTTGATGGCAACTTGCTATTTAACTTGAAGAGACATGTTGAAGTTGTCGGTGACATTAACCTCATATGGATCGTGATAAAAAAAATGTTTGACGGTTCATATTTTCAATATGACAAGTTACGTCTGCGATGCACTTATATCCGTGTTGATATCTCGAAAAATAAACGGTTTTCGTCAAGTTTATCAACAAAAGACATGTTCTTAAAGTTAATATAACTAGTCTAAACTTATTTATTTGGCTTGATTGCATGCATCTGAAGCTTAAGGTTTATTCTGAAACTTGAACAAGATTTTCTTCGAAAGGACACTGTTTTTTTTATTCAACAGAGGTTTTTGACATCAATGACATTTGCAAAAAAGCATTGTTATAACTTGTTAACGTACGTTTTAGCATTATATCAACGATATTTTCTTTGCAGTGACGTATCATACGTTTGGTCCAGTCTGGTCTAGGATTCTTCTATATATATCTAGACTTGTCTCATAATAAAATTATGTTATTTACGTATTTATCAGTTATACAGGAATACGCAATGAACAACAGCAAAATAAATGTGTGATTCAGAACAAAGATTTCATGAAAGCATTTTCAGAACACCATACAGGACAGTCAATATGTCTTTACTGTCTTTCTCTTGGACCGCAAGCAAAAACCTGATTGTGCTTTGTTGTTACATCACCTTATTGATACGGATAAAACAATATGTGCGGTGTGGGAAATGGAATTTACATTGCACTTAAGGGGCACTAGTCGAAGGGGCTAGAGATAATGCAATCGAAACGATTTTATTCACCTCTGTTATCTGGAAAAACAAACATTTATTACGGATTTAGTAATGTTCTGAAAACAGGCTCATAACTGTTGCCATCGATATCTTACAAACTGGTTTTTGAAAAATGTATAACACTTCAAGGAAAACAAGTTTTGTTATGTTTAGTTTAAACCTGCATTTGAGTAAAAACGCGTTTTTTAGGAAATAAATGTATTCATCAGTAGATTTAGTCTCCAAAATTATATTAATCTGTGGACATCGAGGATTTCAGTGTGAAAGGTTAGTATATTATTCAACGTCTTTTTTAATGTATTTGCCTTAAAAGTATCCAAAACAAAATTAAATTATTTACATTTAAAAAATNACTACTACTACTACTACTACTACTACTACTACTACTATGACTACTACTTCTACTACTACTACCACTACTACTACTACTATTTACTGATAATATCGGCTTGTCAGGTAATTTAGTAAACTGTAACGTTATATATAATTGTCAGAATCTAAAGCGTGTATGTTAAAAACTGTGTATTAGACAAATGTAATTAAAATTAATAAGATAAACATTACTGTAAAGAGAAAAAATTCATTGTCTAAAAATCTGATATGCCTTACATACATAGAAAATAACATGGTACATATGACTTAATTAATTATAAAAGGCTTTAACCCGAACAGAGATAGANTAAAAATCTGATATGCCTTACATACATAGTAAATAACATGGTACATATGACTTAATTAATCATAAACGGCTTTAACCCGAACAGAAATAGACTATCTGACAGAGTTGTGATAAAATGATAGGCTTTACGTTACAGATGATATAGCTCTTAATGCGCAACGTAGAAGTTTTGAAAAGAATACATTTTTATTTGTAGATAACAGATGAAGGGCGTAAAAACTGATGGGATTTTACTCGAGAGGAACCTGGTGTCAATATTATAGTACCTTTTATTCGNTACTCACATGTCGGACACATTAACTCACCCAGATATCCTCCTGTCGGACACATCCGTCGTACTTCCACATACCTATATGTTTTACTGACATGGTTATAAAACTTCGGTGTCGGACACACTCTTTATACTGACACAGATACCATACTGCCGCCTCGAAGTCATCCAGTGTTCTGAGAATGACAACTTACTGGCGTTTCGTTCACGCCCTTTATACTGACAAATTCACCATACTGCCGTTTGTGACACAATCATTATACTGACACATACACCTTACGGTCACGTAGGCACATCCTCTATACTGACAAAACACCATGCTGCCGTGTCTGTCTCAAACATATACAGACACCTTACAGGCATGAAAGACACTTACGTTATACTGACACAAACGCCATGTTGCCGTGTCTGATCCAATCGTTAAACTGACAAAGATACCCTATTAGAGTATCGGGCACTTCTGTTATGCTGTTACAGAACCATATTGTCTTGTGTTATAAATCAAATTTTATGACACAGGCACCTAACTGTTTTTCAGACACATCTGTTATACGAAGACAGACACGTATCTGTTGTGTAGAGCATATCCTTTATTCTGATAAATACAACAGGCAATCATGGACATTTGTCCTTTTCCTTACGTCATTTCGTTCATCGAAATTTGTTATAGCTCAAAGCACAAAGCGAAAGAAGTGTTTTGGCACCTTTAACGATATTATATACGTGTATACTTTACATCGAGTGTATAGCAAAGCTACTTTCAAAACATAAACATGAGCCCTCAAATTTATAAACTTGGGTTTATATATAATAGAGGTGGGTCGCTTGGATTCACACTGGATCCGTCTGTCAGATCGCCAGTCTGTCATTCATGACGTCTGTCTATCTGTCCTAAATAATTCTATGGGAGACCCTCTTCATTAAGTTAATCTCCTTAGATGACTGCATGCACAATATAACCTCAGGATTGAGTGCATACAATCAGGGAAAGTGCTGTTAATGGGTATGTCTATCTGTTTTCCGCCAAAACACTACACTTACTACAATAACCTGTTTACACTTGAATAAGAATGAACTACCAATCAGACACATCAGTTAAACTGATATAGACACTTCACTGTCATGTTCATCACATCGTTAGACAAACGTAAACATCCTTTCTATTAAATCGTATACGTTTTACTGACATACATGCTCCTGCTTTATCAGGCATTTAATTTATACTGGAACATACTCCATGCTTCAGTTTATAATACATCATTTTTACTGACTCAGACACCATAACGCTTTATTGCCACAGACACTATACTGACGTGTCGTTGATATTCGTTATACTCACACATACTCAATACTGACGTGTTGGACACGGTTGTTACACTTGCACAGAAACTGACGTGTCGCACATAACCATTATACTGACACAGACAATGTTCTAGCTTAACGTAAACACCAGTTACACTGGCACAGACACTATACGGACCTGTAGGACACAACCAATGTACTGGGACAGACAATATACTGCTATATCTAAAATATCCGTTTATTTGGAACAAAATACTATGTCGGGAACATCCGTTGTACTGATCTACACTCCATGCTTACGTGTGGACACTTCACTTTTAACTGACTTGTCTGACTTGTCCTTTGTACAGGCATCCTAATGTCATGTCGGAACTATCAGTTTTACTGACAAGGTACTGACACAATATCATACTGCTTCGTGTGACCCAATCGTTATTAATTTTAATGACACAGACACCTAACTGCTATTTCAGACACATCCGTTATACGTACACAGACACGTAACTACCGTAACTACCGTGAGGGACACATCCGTTGACATATACACAAGACTGCCGTGATTGCTACAACCGGTATATCGATACAAACACCATACTGCCTTGTCGAACTCATACTATTAACTTACACATACAACGTACTTCCGTGTCGGACTTAAGCTGTTCTGACACAGACAGCCCCCTACCGTGTCGGACGCGTACGTTTAACTTACACATACAACGTACTTCCGTGTCGGACTTTAGCTGTTCTGACACAGACATCCCCCTACCGTGTCGGACTTTAGCTGTTCTGACACAGACATCCCCCTACCGTGTCGGACACTTTACTGACGCAGTTACCATTCAGCGACATATGTGATATTCTGGCACAGAAATCATCCTATGGTGTCGGACACAATCATTATACTGACAAGATACCATGTAGTGGTGTCAGAAGTATCCGTTATAATGACACAGACATCATATTTCCCTGTCCGACATGAATGTAATTATGACAAAGGCATCATATTTCGGTGTCGAATACAATATTAATACTAAATCAGAAACCGTATTGCAGTGTCGAACACAACTGTAATTCTGACACAAACATCATACAACGATCTAAAATGCAATCGTTATAATGACACAGCCACGGTATTGTCATGTTTGAAGTATACATTATCTGACACGCGTTAACTTGTCATGTGATCATCAATATGTTTTATATTATACACAGTGTATGCCCCCCCCCACAGTGTTTAAGGGTTCATGGACTTTTGTCCTTTTCCTTTCGTCATTTCGTTCCTCGGAATTTGTAAAAGCTGATAGCACAACACGAATGACGAGTTGTGGAACGTTTAACGATATTTTATATGATCATAGTTACGTTAAGCGAATAGCAAAGCTACGTTCAAAACATATACATGAGCAATCAATTTGATAAACTTGGGTTTATAAATCCGCCACATATAACTAGAGGTGGGTCACTTGGTTTCACACTGAATCCGTCCGTCAGATCGCCCATCATATATAATCAGTATTTGACGGATATATTTATCTGGTAACAATTGCGTGTGGGTCAAATCATCTTGAATATAATTTATAAAGTGCCGAGTTCTTTTTCGTTGCACGCTTCCTGTCTGATTCGAACTCCAGAATATAAATAAATACGCACTCCAATGTACTAGTGTATTACATTCAGTACACTTTATTGACATTGATCATGCTCAAAGCGGCACTTCATGTGAAATTCCTTTGAAAAGACTGTTCTACTACTTCTTATTAACGCGCGCAACCGAAAACTATGTTCGGGATACAAAACAACTATTTGAATAAACGATTAAAAAAGAGACAAATTTATTCAACAATTGTAATGAAAGATACTCTTATTTTTGAAAATATAAAATCGAGTAATTCGTCGGCACGCATCTTGAACACCGTATTTTTCTAGAAATGTCTAGCTGCTTGTTGTTTTTTTTTTAAACATGAAGGTAGTGCTTTTTATAAAGAAGTTTTTTCATTTCAGATCTCCTCCGGCGATTGGTGGACAATTACCGTGACACCGTTAGCTACGTGCCTCTGTCTACTTTGGATCCCAGTCGCGATAAGCAGGTGCAAGACGTCTTTGCCATCCCAAAAATACACAGGATTAAAATAGAGAATGATGGGAGACGCACAAAACAGGAAGAAATATTGACGTACAAAGATTGCTTTTATAGAGGTAATCATTTATCTAGACGTACATATCTACAAGGCGAGCCGGGCAGCGGCAAGACAACTTTTGCTTCCAAGCTAGTTTACGACTGGTGTAACGTGCATGCGCCCTCGACGGGATCTACAAAAGAACAAACGGCCTTTGGTGACGTTGATACACTTCATAAATTCAAGTTTCTCTTTTTCATTTCGTTGCGCGATTCGAGAGAACATACATATGTAACGCAGATGATAAAAAACCAGCTCATCAACAAAATCTTTCCAGAAGACGAATGGGAGAGTGCGTACAAACTGGTCTTACAAATTATGAAAAATGTCATGTATCTCGTCATTCAAGACGGTCTTGATGAGTGGCCTGGTAAAGAAAGAATGCCTTCTATGGACGGAATTCCTAAGGACCAGTGCATTGTTATTACAACTTCTCGACCATGGAAACTCGCTGATGAACGTATCAGGAATTCTCAAATAGACATTCTGTTAGAACTGGAAGGTATTAGCGATTCTGAAAAATTCAATGAAAGGATACTACGATGCTTACTTGACGAATCAAAGGATATCCAAGAAAACGTGAAGCAGTTTGAGCAATTCCTCAGGAGTCGCAACCTTCAGTCTATATCAGCTTCACCTATGCTGCACACGCTTGTCCTCTGTACCTGGGTTGATGATATGGCTGAACGTCTGACCGGATCGTCACTGTGTGAACTATACACTACCATGCTTGAAAATCTATGTAAAAAAGCGAACCCACAAATGGGTTTTTTCGATCAATACCACACATCGACAGCAAAATGCTTTTCTGGAACGAAATATATTTAACCAAACATTGAAAACATAGATGCCATTGCTAAAGCTGCGTTCTCATTTTTGTTTTCAAATGAAAGTGAAACATCACTAGTGTTCAGCGACATAAACTTATCGGCTCATTTGTCTGAAAATGTAAAGCGGTTCGCGCTAGATTCAGGATTATTATCTAAAAGAAAAGGTAAAAAATCTTATGATAATACAAACTCGTTTGTCCACAAGACAATTCAGGAATACCTAGCGGCTCATCACATCTCCAGCAATACAGACGTTATTGATAACGTTATTTCCAAATATCTCAAACTCCATGGGAATTCATATCTGGATATGTCTCAAGTTTTCATATTCCTTTGTGGCTTCAACATCTCGGCAGCTAATAAACTATCTGCACTGATGAATGCGGTTGACGTTAATAGCGAGTATGCACTGAGGAATGAGGTCCAAAACTGCATCCTCTCGGGTTATAAGGAGGCTGTAGCAAACAAGAACACTCCAATAGACCTACACCTGATTCACTTTGACTTCAACTTTTATGATGATGCCGAAGATTTGATCCACATCTGGGCACTGAACACTTCACGGGCTCGATCTTCAAATGTTTCCTGTAGAAACGTACATGTAACAATCCGTTCACAAGACGCGTCGTCTTCTCTTTGTCAGGCACCTGCACCAGTTTCATTATCTGCACATGATTATTCTGGTCCCTATACAAGAGCCGATCAGACAAAAGTCAGAACGTCTGCATCTTATTTGGAGTTCGACTTGTCATCGTGTCAAAACCTGGAACGGCTGGTGCTCCGCGGTCGGTTAGGACTCGATGATACTATGACCGTGCTACCAAACGCACTACTGGGTCTGAAAAATTTGAAATATCTGGAGATATTACAAGGTTGTAAATGTGAAGCGCTTGACTTATCATCGTGTCACAGCCTTGAACGGCTGGTGCTCGGCGGTCAGTTTGGACGCGGTTGTAATATACCAAATGCATTGCTGGGTCTGAACAATTTGAAATATCTGGAGATATTAGGCGGTTGTAAATGTGAAGCGCTGGACTTGTCACATTGTGAACACATAGAATCAATTAAACTCGAACAAGGAGTAACTTTATTACCACTCTCCCTTAATAATTATAAGACTCTAAACTGCATTAAATTATATACAGCTTATGCCGGACTGGATTTGTCACTGTTTAAAAATTTAAATTCGATAACAATCAGCAGTAAAGTGAACGTGTTGCCGAAACCATTACTCAATAATAACAAACTTACTCATATTGTCTTGGATGATTTCGATCTCAGCAGATTTGGCAATAAAGCCATTCATACATGGTGTCTACTCAACGGTGCAGATCCAGAACAGTGTGCAGACTATACTCCAGTACTGCCCTCAATAGAACACATTGAATTGTTTAGAGGCAAATGTTCCTCTACCTGGCTACGCAGTCTGTGCAGCACGCTGTTGAAACTCGATCATAGGGTGGAGTGTATGCTGTGGGGCTGTAACATAACTTCACTCGATCATGTGGTAAAGAGTAAACGTTTGTCTTTGTATTGTACGTCAGAATATAGTTTAACAACGGATTTAAACAATACATGCACAATCGCTGCTGCAAACGACTGTCCCGGTCTATGGGAGACGCTGCTGGATCAGAATATCAATCATCTGAGTCTTCGGAGAAGAAATATTTTGGGAAAAGGATGTTTGCCAGTGTACTTTGGTTCGTCAATGTCACAGTCACTAGCATCCCTCTCACAGCTGGAAACGCTCACAATGCATTTAATTATATATATCGACCTACAGCTACCTCCATCATTGAAGCATTTGACTGTCTATTATACAAGATTGTCTCCATCAGAACTTCGCCACCTGGTGAACAAACTGTCTGCAAGGACTCAATCGGTTGAGTGTAGATTGGAATTCGGTTGTGGTAATAACAGCACGAACGCTGACATTCCACCAGAGGAATACATTCCCATCAAACAGGAACTCGAGGCTCGGGAGCACGTTGAAGTGAAACGATTTCGAGTATATTACCGGACGCCAAACACCTTTATATGGTATGATGATGCCTGGTCTGTACGTGACAGTTTTGTTGATGATAATTATGGCGATGATACAGCTGATGATAAGTTGTGTAACAGAAATGCAAGAAAGTATATTAACGCCCTCAGTCGCATATCAATGCGACTTAATATTAACTTGGTTTAAGATCCAGCCTTGACCTAGTGAAGTGGTACATGAGACATGCTTTTGATATTTACATGTGTATTATATATTTCCGGAATATTTTCGTGTAAATCCACACATATGAGCCTCGCTCTTTGAAAAAAGAAATAATGCATATGCGTAAAGTGTCGTCCCAGATTAGCATCTGCATTCCGCACAGGCTAATCAGGACGACACTTTCCACCTTTATTGGATTTTTGATAAGAAGAGACTTTCTTTTAACGAAAATTTTTATACAAGCGGAATTTGTCGTCCCAGATAAGCCTGTGCAGACTACACAGGCTAATATTGGACGACACTTAACGCACATGTGTTAAATCCCCTTTTCTCAGAGCGCGACTCATATTTATTATTAAATAACAACATTTGGTTTGTAGTGTTTATAGACTCAGATATGAATTCTACTTGTGATCAACTGTGTTTAAGATCCTTACTAATCCGTTAACTAGTGAAGTACTATACCAATTCGATATAAACATTTCTCCGAACTGTTTTATTAATCTGCTAAAGAAACTACATGCATAATTATGAGTATTGTAAATTGTAGTATGCATAATTACGAGTATTGTAAATTGTAGTATGCATAATTACGAGTGTTGTAAATTGTAGTAAATTCTTGTGACGAGGTTTATAGCTTCCATTCCAAAATGACGCCCATGTGTCTATGATATCTAAATGTCATTTCTTTTTGATGATTTAGTTCTAAGTAATAGTCCGATGCAAATGTAATTATTTCAGCTGTTTTAATTGTTGTTATTATTTTCGATGATGATGATATTGACTTTGATGATACAATGAGCAGAAGAATAATGATGGTAAATAATAATGAAGTTAACGCAAATGATATAACAACAATACGGCGACAGTCACTGTGCTGCATTTGTTTCAGCTGCTGTAGGTGATGATGACGGTAATGATGCTGGTGATGTTTATGATGATGATGGTGATTATAGTAATGGTCGATCATGTTCATGATTCTGAAGATGACGGTGACCATGATGATGATTAGAAGTAATAGTAGTAGTTGTTGTTGTAGAAGTTTACCTTGCAAATCTAAACCGTTTGATACCCGCCCACATGCTGGTTGACGACCCAACTGCCTGATAATTGAGAACTGTCATGCTGCATTGTTACTGCCCGCCTGCCCAATGACCGCCTTTCTGTATGAAAATCTTCCGCATGTCTGCTTGGAAACCACTCGCTTGCTGGTAACCGCCAAACTGCATGGTATTCTTCCGCCTTCATGGAACCCACCAGTCTTCCTGATTACCGCTTCCTGTCTGGTAATCGTACACTAAATCAATGCATATCAAGGCGACTTCATGATAATGGTGTTAAAGACTCAGTCATGACTTGGTGGAGTAAAACGGCCACATGTAAAATATGGCATTGATATTTGAAGGTGTAATCTATATTGACGTTACAAATTGTAATAATCTGTAATTGTTTCCATATCTAAATATTAAAATCATGATTATTGTAAATGTATTTAAAATGTGTTACTTGTACACGTGCATTTCTCAACGATTCCCTTGTATGTATGGCATATAATTGTGTTGATGTAGCTCTTCTTATCTGGATAACCTAAATATATTATTATTGCAGATGTGTTGGTCTAAATGTTGTTATTGTTTCTGATAATGAGAAGGAAAAGTAGGGGAAGTATGTTGATTAATAATGATGACGATAAGTGTGCAAATGCTATGACAACAATAACGATTACGACGACAACAACCATATTTATGCTGCGGCTATTACTGCTTCTACGTAAGATGCTGATACTAATCATTATAATGATGAAGGTGATAATAATTTAACTATTTATGAACATGATGATGATGATTTAGAAGGTGTTGCAAACACATGTATGCCAATCCCGTTGCATGTTTTATGCAAATAAAAACTTGTGTTTCATAAACTAATTTGTGGTAAGAATACGAAATGAAATGGAAAAAACAATTGAATCTAAACGACGATTCCGACTGGAGGATAATATATATAAATCCTTTTAAGTCAATAATCGATACATATTTGCGTAATTTCCAATATAAATTCTTATCTCGAATAATACCAACAAATAAATTTTTAACAAAATGCGGACTGAAAGAGTGTAGTATGTACGAGTTTTGCCAATCAAATATTGAAACAATTGACCACTTATTTTGAGAATGGGCTCACATTTAAGAATTATGGACAAAACTGCAGTACTTTCTAAAACAAGTGAATATTGAAGTAAAATTAAACAAAAAAATGCTCTTTTTTGGCATTTTCGACAAAAAAGTTTACAGCAATGTTTTGAATTTTATATTAATTTTAATAAAAACATTCATATTTAACATGAAAATTAAAAAATGCATCCCAAACTTCATTTTTTTTTATTAATTATCTCAAGCTAAAAATACAGACAGAAGCAGAAATTGCCCTCATTAAAAACAAACATGAAAAACATAACCAAAAATGGATCCACTTTATTAGATATTTTTCAACCAATTCTACTTAGATAACCTCATTGAATACATATGTGCCCATACTCTTAACACTTGTATGTTTTTTTTTGTTTTATTAAACGTCANAAATATATAAACGCTTATTTATGTATCTTACC
Source organism: Dreissena rostriformis (assembly GCA_007657795.1). Classification (NCBI taxonomy): domain Eukaryota; kingdom Metazoa; phylum Mollusca; class Bivalvia; order Myida; family Dreissenidae; genus Dreissena; species Dreissena rostriformis. The sequence goes on from VMBQ01002994.1 coordinate 105,768, forward strand.
TGGTGGATGTTTTTGACTACTGCAGAATAGTAATGCAAGTTTAAACGAATCTGACTTTTATACAAGTCCAGTACGGCGGTTATTTAATTTCCTCGTCTACCCTTCAAATATTGACGTCTAATCAACGGTAATGACGTCCTTTAACAAAGGACAAAGCACCATTTGTTGACCTAACTATTTCTCGGTAAATGTATTGGTACTATTTTATGTCCTAATGGTCATTTAATGAATAAACTATAAAAAAAAATGCTATGTAAAAGTGATGAAATACATAAAACATCAGACATAAAGGTTTCAAAAATAAACCCTTCGAGTTGATTCTGAAGTCATGAGTATTGAGGCACACTAACGATGCGCTAGTAAATAGTGGGGAGCACTTTAACTAACTGGGCAATTCTGATTCAATTATACATAAGTAAGTTAGTGAATTTGATAGTAATGTCACAAAAAAATGTTAATTCGATTGGAATGCAGCATAATAATTTTGTGCACACATTTGTTTATGTGGAATAAACATAGAAGTTTATATTTGACTTACAACGATTGTTTAGTGAATTCTGGCATTTCTGAAAAATATCATATTTGAATATATTTTGAAGCGTTTAGACATTCAAATAAATAAATAAATGAGGCCATTCGACGGTGTTTCAACCAGAAATTAGACACGTGTCTTTACAATTAACATGCAATTTTTTCTCGCAAATAGTAGTATAGTAACAATATTATATTTTTGAAATCGATAAGAAAAATAAAGAAAATGGAAAATGCATATTTTTCGACAAAAGTCTCGAGTGTGATTTTAACTCACCCTAAAACATCTCGAACTTTCGTGATAAATTAATACCCTTAGGTTTAATTTATTGATATTGCGGATGCGTATAGCCGATCGGCATGTATATTTAATTCATAACGACTTTGCTTCTACTACTTTTTTCCTACGTATTTAATTATCATAAAAATGAACATTATTGAGCGTTTACATAATCGAGACCCATGTGTAAAGCAATCATGTAATAAATGCTCATTGGAATAAAATAATATTTTTGCAAATGTTATATTAAACAGTATTTGACGTCGATATGCCCCTTAAGCAAACGAAGCAAGTGATATTTATAAATTGAGCGTTTATATTGAATCTTGATCACTGGATATTAATAAGATATATATAAGAAGTCTATGCGAATAAAGTCTATTCTCCATTTCAGAGCAACGTTTGTTTTCAATTTTGTATCGTCTATTTTTCTCCCGGCGGTATACGAAACTTGTGAATTTGGGATTCGATTAATAGTAATGATGTTGTATTTTTTATGCTTGGAATTTTTGACACAAATTCGTTATATTTTTCAATTCGTAAATCGGTGAACAGGTAACTTTCAGTTCGAGGGGCGCACATATTATATTTGAACAAAATTAATGACGCAAAATAAGAATTGCAACAGTTATTTTATTGAAGTAAGTGTTAAATATGATATCCATGACCTGCGTAAATCAGCCTACACCTTTTCGGTCATGATTCGAAAGTCTTGTTAATAATATTTGGGTCCAGTTTTCTCCACTCATCCTTAAAAGCATTTTAAGACCTATAACAGAATTAACGTTGCGCTTCTGTAGACGGCGTTAAGGGANTTTCGATTGTACATGATAGATTTAAAGCAACTTGCATGTTGTTGTTTTTTCACGCGGTACTGTTTAAATGCGTGTACTAATTGTGTTCAAATATAATCTGGGCGCCTCTCGTATTAAATGCTTTTCTGTTTGGTTTTCAAGTTTAATGTGTAAAGCCCTGTTTTCTCTGTTTGACTTACGTCGGATTCTAGCACCAATAGTACGGTTTGCTGGTTGTGTTAACCCATTTATGCCTAGCGTCTAGAAACAAGGCCTTGGCAAACAGCGTAGACCCAGATGATACGCCGCATGATGCGGCGTCTCATCAGGGTCTGCGCTGTTTGCTTAAATGAATTTCTGTAAGAAATATTCTAAATATAGAAATAAATATACAAGACATCCCTAATTTTGGAAATAAATTGATCCAATTCAGACGGATGGGAGAGTCCACTAGACATAAATGGGTTACGTAGACGGATACCCTTATTGTGCAACCTCCGCAAACGGCCACTTTACAACCATTATAATAGTCCTACAGTATCGTCTGATCTTGGAGGATAATCTTTTTAATACTCATAATCAATTGTGTTCGCATGATAAAGGATTAAAGGAGAATAAACGTCTGACGTGTTTAAATTATTCGTCTTATTTTAATAGATGAGTGTTTATACAAAGATTGTTTTGTCATATGCAATCATCGGGAATTATAGTACTCCGCGTTACATCGTATAGCGGAGTACTTTTGTCNAAATAAAGTTGAGGTAATCGAACATTTGTTTGCGTTGTAAATAAAATTGCTTCTGTTTTCTGTGGATTAAAGTCAACCAGCCATCTTTTGGCCCACAAGTTTATCTGATGAAGATCATGATTTGATTAATGACAATGTCATTAACGTAAATTAGAAAAAATAACGGACCAAGGACTGAGCCTTGAGGAACGCCAGCTTTAACTTGCAACACATCGGACATAGAGGATCTGACAAATACTTTTTGAGTTCAGTTAGATAAATAACTCTCTATCCATTTTAACATGTTACCACTGATCCCATTNTGTATTAGATTGTTATCTTCTTTATTGAAAAGTATTGAAGAAACGGTTTTTTGAAAGAACTGGTGAAATCCATCTCAAATGTAAAACAACTGCATGGGTATATATGTTAAAATCAGTTATTTTTTGACATGACGTTTTTGACATTGGTAATCAAACTAGCGCCAATCAGCTGTTACTACAACGCGAATAACTATTTTGACTAAATAATAGGATACAATTTTGACTGGACAACTATGAAAACGGAATTATGTATATAAAATAAAATTATTGCATTTAAATGTAGTTGCAGAATGATCGTGTTTTACTTACTGATGTGCTAAATCAGTCGAAGGAGGCCAATCAGACACTCAAACATTGCGAAAGAGACCGGAAGACGTTTTAACGAAGGGGATGTTAAGACTCTGATGACTGCAACTTAGAGGATGCAATACAGGCGGGATAAAAACATTAAAAAAACTTAAAGAATGTATGATGTGCAAAATCACGCAGGTTAGTTGAACGGGACACCTATGGACGTAACGTCACAAAGTACTGATTCAACAAAGGAAATCGTCTCGACGGCGCCTCATTAAGACTTTGTTATTCGATGTAATCGAAATAAATGTTTAAACCGAATATAATATATTTTAGTGCTTTTAAGTCGTACCAAAACAATCAAAGCGATTGGTAGTGATTTTTTTAAATCAAATGATGACCGAACTGATGATTTTCTAAGATTTGTATATGCCTATAATATAAATATGATTAGGAAATATGACATCCTTCCCTACATCACCGTGTTTGTCAAAGTATATAACTTTGATAGAGATTTAAAGGACCATCAAAGGAACATGATTGTTTAAGGATGTCCGGTAAGCGCAGTGGTTGGTACACGCGTTTTGCACCTAGACGACCCGGGTTCAATCTCCGTTCCTGGAAGGATGTGAGTTTGGTTGGTGGTCACCATACCGGACAGGCGGGGTTTCTTTCGGGTACTCAGGATACCCTCCCACAACATAAGACCGCATCAAAATGGACAATCTTGCAGTAACAGCTAAATAGCTGGAAATTGAAACTTTAATACAAATTCGTCCCAAGTTTTGTCAGTCTAGGAAATTAATTAGATAGGTGTGCAGAGACGCTTTCCAGATCCACACATAATAAGCATCAGGCGCGGAATGACCAAATAAAACTTTGAAATACATTTACGAACGACATTTGTTTGTAAAGTTTCATCGGTTCATTTAAGACACCATTCATGAACAACTATACAAAAAAAGTTGGAGCAAAGTAACACACACTTCTTATAGCAGCGTCATGTGAAAATGGGTCTTGTGTCACAGCCAGTGCAGTTCAGTCTTATGATATATTTCGCTTAAAGAAAGAAAGAAAGTCTCTTTTTAGCAAAAATCCAGCTAGGGTCGAAAGTGTCGTCTCTGATTTGCGAGTGCGGACTGCACAGGCTAATCTAGGACTACACTTTACGCACCTGCATTAAACCCCCTTTGCATAGAGCGAAGCTCATTTATATGTTTTACAGAAACTAAATCAATCTAAGGACAGAGGTAAACAGAGCGTTTCGGTGATAATGAACAGAACAGAACAGAACAGTAATTTATTACGACTTGTACATAGTACATCGTCAGTCTTAACCTTGTAATTATACATACATCAACAGGTAATGTGAATAGGAAATGTCATACAGTTATAAGTAATATACATTCAATCTAACGTAATACATGCAAGAAGTTTGAGGAAAGAGAAAATAGCATTTTTACAAACTATTTATGTGGTAGGGTGGCTATCTAGTTATCAATACTTATGAAAATATACTATATTGGAATTTGATTATCTTGCGCATACAATGTGTAATATTATGTATATAATAGTAGTAAGACATAACACACATATTTTGCATAGATTACATAGTTTCCATATGGCAGCAGATTAAACAATCAGACACGTCTGTTTTACATCTGTATGTAAAAAAAAGTAATTCTTATTTGTATTGAACAAATGATGGGCATGTAATATATAACAAATAGCATATGATTCAGTATGCTAATAGTATTAATATTAAGAAGCGAATAGCTATCTGATTAATAGGATTATATACATACACAAAAAACAAACGATTATATACATACACAAANTATATTTTCAGATAGACGAAATTGTAAGTGTGTGGTTTTTGTTGAATTCTCTGTTGGCAGTTATAGAGGCTTCATGGATTTTTTTTCATATTAAAGTGTGTGCTTCGAATCGATAGCGACAGTAATTTGTGTAAAGGCCTTTCACAAAGGTATGCGCTGTGTTTGGCAGTGGAAAGTCGGGTCGCATAGTTTGCTTAAAAGTACGGTTACAAAGATGGTGTTTAACCAATATATTTCGGCATTACAATAATTATTATAGATTAAACAGCTTCAGAAAAAAAATGGGATTGTAGTATTATAACACTATACAGATGCACAAATAGTGTGTATTATGATTGAAATGAAATTTGAAATTTCAATTTCTCTAAATTCACGCAAAGGATCACCAGATTCTATGGAGGTTTTCCTTTAATAACTGTTTTACTCCGAAGTATACCATCTTGAAATGAATTAAACGGCAGTAAGAACACCATCGATTCGAATGGTCGTTTCCATTTTAAATAAATATATAAATATAAGTGGCCAACCGTCCTCTTCTTGCAAAAAAATGACAACGCAAATGCCTCTATTTAGTCAGTCAATCACAAAGAGCCTCACCTATACACATAACAGTAAACCTCCGTGCACCGCATGCCCCCCCCCCTTGGTCTTAAAAGACGAAGTAATTGATTTAGTTTTACAAATCATTGCTAGATTGCTAGCGTCGGAGCTGTTAACTCAATATTCACTTACCTTAGGAATAAAACAAATACATTATAACACATAAAACATTTCCAGAACATATGTTTTAGTAATTGTCAGTCTGGTTATATTGCAATTACGTTATTGTGCATATCACGAACGATCGATCGAACGTTCAAAAACAGTTAAACATGCGTTAACTAATTTGTATCTATTTTTTGCTTTTAGAACCAATACAACAGTTGTTATCTAATGGAAAATCAGCCCGGCAATTAACGTTTCGCACTATGAAACGTCAACATAAAATACTTGATGTTTTGGTTGCGCGATGTTGAGCAATTTACCAAACTGCGCGGGTGCGCTTCTGAATATTTGTATGAGCCATATAATTTTGTAAATTAATTTTATGTTTTCCTGGTGTAAGAATCCTTCTAAAACGATGAAATTGATATAAATTTAGAATAATATCGCGTTTTATCATTTACACTAGTAAAAAGATGTAACCATACATATCCCACGTGCTAAAGCGTCCGATCTTCCAGGATGAATGATTTTATCGTGAGCTTGCTCCGAATGTAGTTAAATGATCACATGTACAAATTTAAATCAAAATCTTGACTCATAAGTGAGATATTCAATTTTTAAAAGTGTTGCATTAGAAAAGTATCCAAGTGTATAACTTATTTGAGTGTATCGTAATATTAATACGACAAGGCTGATCGTAACATGTAATTATTATTGATACTCAATGAGTTGTGCCGTTGTGTTTTGTTCGGGTTTTCTAAGAATGATTTTAGTTTGGAACCGCAGTATTATCAGTTCCTCAATTTAATTAACCCATTCATGCCTTGTGGACTCTCCCATCCTTCTAAATTGGATCAATATTTTTTCACAAACTTTGGGATGTCTAGTATATTTATTTCTATATTTAGAATATTTCTTACAGAAATTCTTTGAAGCAACAGCGCAGACCCTGATGAGACGCCGCATCCTGCGGCGTCTCATCTGGGTCTACGCTGTTTGCCAAGGCACTTTTTCTAGACTCTAGGCATAAATGGGTTAACATATTATTTGAATATTTGGTAGTTCACCACCTCTTATTAAAATGTATTATTATAATTAACCGAGTCTGTTTTGATTGATTCATATTATTATAACCACAAGAAAATCTGAACGTATAGGCCTGACTAAGTATCTAATTTGTTATCAGAAAATAAGATGATCGCAGTCTGATGTAGCAGTAATTAAAGATGTTATCCCAATTTCTGTCTATATCTTGTCAGCACTCAGTGACATTGAAAACACGTGCAAATTATTGTATTGATAAGAATGCGAAAAACAAGCCATTCTCTTTCATTTATACTATTGAATGTTTCCAAACCCATATTTTACAGGAAATTATTTCCCTGCTGGCAATCGTTAGAAACCAGCCGACTGACGAATGCGTTTAGAATTTAAATACCAACTTAGTGCCTTAAAAGCAATGTCCGCATTAACACTCTTTTAGCTACACTTACTGAATACATTGTTATGGTTTCGAATATCGATTTTTCTACTTGTCTGAACCGTGAGCTATCGGTAGGAAACACATATGAGCCTGAACGGTCAATTAGCAAATTACTTTAGCCATTAAAGGCAATACTTGAAAATATAACGATGTGTCAAAGCTAAACAAATGTGAAAATAGTGGACGTCAGTGAGGTGTTGATGACCATCCATTAAAGTGTTGTGTTTTACTCAGTAAACGGGTAAACTCCTTGTGATGACTAGATAGAGAAATCGCCCGCTGTTTGACCTATAACAAAGAACGTACTATTCTCTCATTCTGTTTACTGGATGAATAATAAAAGAATGATTACATATCATGCAATACAACTATATGTGACCGCTCAGTATTTCTTTAAACATTTAAAACAATGCTGTCATTGACATTTTAAGTTTCAATAAGCAAATGCATTGGATCATTCTTTTGTCCAATAATTATAACAACCCTTCCAACCATGTGTTTATGCTCATATGATAAGATAACTTCATAGACGGTCGCAGTTCAAAACGTCTGTAATCGTATAACTATGGATTTCACCGCAGAAATGTCAATGAATTATACGAAACAACATGACGTCTTCGTCATTCATAAATAGTGAATCGTTATGACAATAAATCCTTTGAAATCAAAAGTCATACATAGTAACGCTACAGAACAAAAACATATAATTAAACACACATATAAGTAAACGTTTATTTACGTTTTGTGTAAATATTAGTATATAACTTTTGAATAAATACACTTATTTTTCACATACATAATGCAGAAATCATATGTTTGATATTTTGCCGGCGTGCGTTCAAAGAACGCACTATTCTCTCATTCTGTTTAATGGATGAATAATAAAAGCATATTGCTATTTTCATATGGATTCGATTCTTTACATTCAAAGAGTATACATCTATTTGTTGGATTAATGATATATATTACCATTAATAAATAGTTTACAGCCAAACGAGTTTATCCTCCACGATAGAATCACACGGAAACCTTCCGGCAACATTGGCTCGTAACGTGGGGCCGTGGCGCTACCAAGTTACGCTTTCAGTTCTCCATAGAACTTGCCCGTGGGTTCGTCGAGATCAGTATTTCACTGTTCTCTGTGACTCGAATTCGAGGACGAATTCCAACTTAGCAGGAGAAAATGTCACGGTTACTACTCTAGAAGCCATATAAAAGCCATATTAATGACTAAATCTTGATTAAACTTGGTCAAAAAAATATCACAACAATATTCAAATCCGGGGAAAGTATTATCAAAACCTCAATTGAGCGCATAAGGTCCATCGTGTCCCTCTTGCCTTTCTACCTTACATACACCGGAATTAAATCATACGTTATGTAGTGCATATTTCACGATTAAACACTCAGACTTATTAACGCATTGCGTGTTTTAACATTACTCTGCTAATGATCAATAATCATCCATTTTATCTAACCGCATTGCAAATGCTCCGTATCATATTTCAAATGTCGATTTTTTCCAAGTATTTCGAAACAGCACAGGGAGTGTAACGCAATGTATATTTCGAGTTGAGTTGTCACAGATGTTTGTAATATTTGTACACTTCTACTGGTTAAATTAAGTACAATAACACAATAGTGTTATTGAATGTATCCCATGTGTACGGTTATCAAATGTGAATAGTCAAACAGTCAAGTATGTTATGCATAAAACAACGCTCAAAGTATTATTATTGTGAATCTTTAGCATGTTAAACGGACACGAGGAAAAGGGTCATAATTTCCCCTTAAACGATCTACTAACAAACGTTACTTTTGTAAAATACCAAAACAAGCAAATAGGCTCATGAATGCATGGCTAAATTAATCTGCAGTCAGATTTAATTGTTTTATTTTTGCTATTTATTAAAGTTTATCTGGTGACCTTGTTCTTGACCTATCTTAACCGTGAATGAAACTTGTCTTAGATATAATAATTGCCAAGATAAAAACGTTATCAAGATTGATAAGAAACATATGTGTCGTTTTCTGAGAAAACTGGGCATAATGCTTGTGCGTAAATTGTCGTCCCAGATTAGCCTGTGCAGTCGGCACAGGCTAATCAGGGACGACAATTTCCGCTTTTATGGAATTTTTCGTTTAAATGATGTCTCTTCTTAGCGAAAATCCAGTTTAGGCGGAAAGTGTCGTCCCGGATTAGCCTGTGCGGTTTGGACAGGCTAATCTGGGATGACACTTTACGCACAAGCATTTTGCCCAGTTTTCTCAGAACACGACACAAATGTGTTTGACATAATTTTCATGTGTAATGATCTACACAATC
>VMBQ01002995.1:0-16342 GCA_007657795.1 Dreissena rostriformis
GCGACAACGACGCCATAATTAGATTCAACAACAACAACAACGTGTTCTTTAAAATGGATAATTAGTTTATTTTTCGGAGCAAGGATTTAAAATTATGATAATTGGTACGTTTTATTTTAATTAATACATTGGCGATATTGATTTTTCTAGTTTTGTTTTCGTCTAGCCTCAATACATTGACGTATATATATTGCTATATTTCGGCGAGAACGGATTTTGGATATACTTTTATAACGCAATGTTTAAGCACAGGTACTTGACAAAAAGTTTTGGTCCTTATATATATATATAATTAGAGAAAAGGTATCCAACGATGATTTCACGGGTGTATTGAATAACACTATGCAACAGCATGAAAGATCAAACAATGCACACTTATGTCGTTGTGGTTGCCAGCAGGAAGCGTCCATCTATGATTAAACACCGTTTATTTGATGAAAATCCACCAAGTATGTCCAAAACAGCTAAAAGTTTCACAAATATGAACCCAAAATCGACGTGTGCCAAATATCAAGTTGCTATGATCAATATTGCACAAAAAATCCACATTTTTCGAAACCTAAACGCAAAACCTAAACGCAAAGTGTGACGGAATTTCAGAAGGACAGACAGACAGACGGACAGTAGGATCACTATATGCCTACCTTCGGGGGCATAAAAATATACATCATATACATTACGTACAGTGAACAGATATTCTCTTGTTCGATTGTGTACACATTCATTATCCGAAAGACGCTCAGTCCGAATTGGGTAAACATGACTTAATATCATTTTTTTGTATAAATCATAAGTGATTCGAAAAAAACAATAGACGGATCGATACCTATAACTAAACCGCAACCAACAAAAGCTGGAAGGTTTTTCACTTACTCATAACTTTAATATTTTTCGATAATTAATACATACATAGTGCGCCGCCATTTTCCACGGTTGCCTGAAGTACTAAAATATTATAGAACGACGGGAACCAGAATTATTTGGTATAATGTAAATTCGTGAAATACGTCAATGGAAATTCCCTAAAAACATACCACATGTCTTTCGATATTGCTTTTGTACACACAGGTGGTAAGGTAATGCATGTGTCAATGAAATGTATGTATACTAATTGGAGTAAATATATTAATATTATTAAATTTTGTAATAAGACAAAACGAGGAATATAATCAGACAGAAGAACATATACTACATCTTATATATTTNATACCGTTAGTCTAGTCGTTCTTAACGCTGGTTATGCATACCTAGTAATTCGTTTAATAAATTTATATTTGTAGTAAAACAGACACATTATAATACTAGTAGTTGTAAGAATCATACTTTATGTTACATTTCTGTGCAAACTGTGTTGTAGATGATAAACATTTTATTATTACTTCGAAACTTTAGAGGAGGTTTGATTTCGAAGAAAAAATACTACTTGGGTATATGTCAGTTACTTACATATAACCATGATAGTATTTTATCTTTGAAATCAAACCTCCTCTACAGTCATACTTTATGTTACATTTCTTAATAAAGGTTTTTGATTTTCAAAGGTTGCTTTTCCTTCTTCATCAAACATCATACATTTCTGAATTCTTAAGACTTCAGAAAGATGTTGATTTACTTGTAATATACCATAACTTTATATCACAAAATGAGGTTTTTATACGCATCAAAATTCACATTGAACAGTGCCAAATAAAAAAAAATCTATTCGGGAAAGGAAAACCCTCCCGCACCCTCCCCATTTGGGCCCCCAGGGTAAAAAAAAGTAGTAGTAGTAGTAGAAGTAGTAGTAGTAGTAGTAGTAGTAGAAGTAGTAGTAGTAGTAGTAGTAGTAGTGGTAGTAGTAGTGTTGAAGTAGTGGTAGTAGTGGTGGTAATAGTAGTGGTAGTAGTGGTGGTAGTAGTGGTGGTAGTAGTGGTGGTAGTAGTTGATAGTAGTGGTAGTCGTGGTGGTGGTAGTGGTGGTGGTAGTGGTGGAGATTGAGGTGGTGATGGTGGTGGTGGTTGTGTCGGTAGTGGTGGCGGTGGCAGTCGCAGCAGCAGTAGCAGCAGTAGCAGTAGTAGTAGCAGTAGTAGTAGTAGTAGCAGTAGTAGAAGTAGGCAAAATTAGTCTATCACGCATAGCAAACGTCGTTAATTGTTTCTAAATTTAAGCTTGTAATAATTCTTTATATGAACGTTATTTATGTATTTTATGATTTCATAAAAGTTTTTATGTGGATGTTTTTGCGGATTAAATTTAGTTTTCGCTGACTTTAATTAAGTAGTCGAGAGAGTCACAGTCAGTCGGTGACAGGATATTTGTCACATGATGGTTTTTAATCAATCGGAGCACAGCATCAGCATCATTGTTGGACAAATTCTGGAGGAGAGACACGTTTATTTACTCGCAAATATTTACGTTTTAAACAGCTATTGTTTTTCAACGAAAGTGTGTGGAACTCGGATAGCTGTGTTAGACGCTGCAAACAGATACATGAACTAGTAGGTTTTTTTTGTGTGTGAACCCTTTGTTAGAGTGAATCAGACAAATATCATTCTACGTGAGAAGCTACATTCAGATCATCCCAGCAAGACACGTTTCTGGTACTTTAAAGGTTTCTGGGCTCCGGAGACGCAAGCAAACCCCTTTTCCGAGGACGGGGTTCATCTGTCTACAATCGGACAGAAGAAATTCTATGCAACAATCAAGGCGGCCATAGTGTCTTACCGGAAGGAAAATAATTGCTACGTTATGTATATGTTATTGGTACTGTGTCTCTCCCAATGTTAAATTAGTTACTTTTCTGTTATGAACATAAAAGTTTATTTCAGGACCAAAACAAGGGTCTTGTTATTGTGGAGCAATTGCCAACCATTTAAATGTTAAAGTTAAAATATTCATTCTAAGATTATTAGATAACACTGAGAACTGAAATGTGCTTTAGCAGCAGCATCCAATGTACGCTAACAGCTTTTTCAATGTCAAAAATCTATTCATGAAATCATTTTGCTGCAGTATAAACAAGAGCGTGATAAAATTAATGATCTTCCAACAGAGTGTTATTAATGGAAACAATCTTCCAACATAATGTTTGTATTAAATTCATGGTTCGACCAAAATTTAATATTTCAATCAAGTCTGACACTAGTAACATTGTGCATGGGAATCTGTTTTCAAAACTTGTCTGGCAGCATTAGCCCGGAAAATTGTATTACAATGTAGTACTGGCAGATTTGTGTACATTATTTTAAGAGTGATCTAGTTTTTTGTCTTTGGGCATGAGTTGACGCATACATATTTTGGTAAATTGTTCTACTGGGTAGTGCTGTACCACTCGTACCAGCTTGGTAAAGTGTTCTACTGTGTAGTGCCGGGCTGGATGATTGGGCCAGGCAAAATGTTCTACTCTGCAGTGGCAACATGCTTTTAAACGGTGTTTTAATTGTATTGTTGCCCTTAGGCATATTTTTACTGTAAATTTTTGTAGCACCAGATTAGTACAACCTGCTGGTGAATTGTTCTACTTTACAGTGATAGTATTTTGTTCCAGTCAGCAAAGTGTTCTACTCATAGCGCCAAGGGCGGATTGTTTTTCAGCTTATAATAGCTCGACTGCAGTAATGCAGTGCTTTGAATCTAGCCCCTGGTAAACTGTTCTATTTGTAGTGCTGCAACTGGAGAGCTGCCCATGTAGATGGGTCTACAAATGGGGTGGGCGAGGTTCCAGCCCTCAAATGTTTAAAAACTCTACATGTCATGTAACATGTTGCTTATATTATGTTGCAGATGGAGCGAAGACATCGCTTAAGGTCCTCCGCCTGTAAAAAGGGTTGCGGCGATTTAGCGTGCTGCACCTAAACGGAACGGGGGCGCCGTCGTAGCAGGGGGCAGACAGCACAGGAGCAGACAGACATTGCCGACCCGGTGGACCCACAACAATCCGCCCGGGTGTCCCGCCGACGACGCAGGTCTCGACCAAATGTGGAAACAGACACACGGGTGGAGCAGGGTGCTCGCCGGGGTCGCGCGAAACAGAAAAAGACACTCAATGACTCGGTACAACACATACACGAACCACTTATTGTTCCTCTATCCGTAAAACTCTACCGACAGTTTCATCTGGTCTGGCGGTCGTTGTCACTTGTGGCGCTACAGGCAGCCCAGATAAGGGAAAACAACTGATGTTACTTTACATTTTCGGCTAACCAGAGGTTGCTGGTTAGTAAAAGTGGTATTTGTTTTATGGCATTTAAAATAAAATGCCCAATTACAACACAACATAGTGTTCTAGTTAATGTTTCTTTCCCTTACATAGTGAAACTGTTGGTAGAGAGCTAAAGCAAATAAGGAACATAAATGTATTTTATGATTTCATAAAAAAAATTATGTGGATGTTTTTGCGTATTAAATTTAGTGTTCGCTGACCTTAACTAAATAGTCGAGAGAAACACAGCCAGTCGGTGACAGGATATTTGTCACATTATGGTGTTTAACCAATAAGAGCACAGCATCATTGTTGGAAAAATTCTGGAGGAGAGACACGTTTATTGTTTACTCGCAAATCCACCTCCACCCCTCCTCCTCCTGGTTTCTGGACAAAATTACTCTGTCGCTGATTGGCTTTGCTTCTTCATGCTCTTATTGGGGGCGCTACAGGCAGCCGAGATAAGGGAAAACAACTTTTGTTACTTTACATTTTCGGCAAACCAGAGGTTGCTGGTTAGTAAAAGTGGTATTTATTTAATGGCATTTAAAATTAAATGCCCAATTACAACACAACAGAGTGTTCTAGTTATTGTTTCTTTCCCTTACATAGTGAAACTGTTGGTAGAGAGCTTAAGCAAATAAGGGACATAACAAGTTAAAATGTTGTGCCTGTACTGAAATGTTTCAATTTATAATCACTTACATATTTATTGTCAGATTCTGGGACCACAATTCTTTAAACAAAAAATCGTAATGTAGTAAAATATTTCGAACGGGAATAAACTTTCCAAACTTTCAAAATTTACTTTTACTTAAGTTCATATCAATTATGAACATATTGTTATAATAAGTTAATGTGTTTTCGTTATTTGTTTTAATGGAAAACTAATATATAAATCATATTTAATATGAGTAGTAATAATCACTTTAACAAACACAATGAACCCAATAAGACGGACGTTCGGTTATCAAAATATAAGACTCAACCTTTAAACAACTCTAAATGGGTGTACACCGATGTACNTGCTTATATTATGTTGCAGATGGAGCGAAGACATCGCTTAAGGTCCTCCGCCTGTAAAAAGGGTTGCGGCGATTTAGCGTGCTGCACCTAAACGGAACGGGGGCGCCGTCGTAGCAGGGGGCAGACAGCACAGGAGCAGACAGACATTGCCGACCCGGTGGACCCACAACAATCCGCCCGGGTGTCCCGCCGACGACGCAGGTCTCGACCAAATGTGGAAACAGACACACGGGTGGAGCAGGGTGCTCGCCGGGGTCGCGCGAAACAGAAAAAGACACTCAATGACTCGGTACAACACATACACGAACCACTTATTGTTCCTCTATCCGTAAAACTCTACCGACAGTTTCATCTGGTCTGGCGGTCGTTGTCACTTGTGGCGCTACAGGCAGCCCAGATAAGGGAAAACAACTGATGTTACTTTACATTTTCGGCTAACCAGAGGTTGCTGGTTAGTAAAAGTGGTATTTGTTTTATGGCATTTAAAATAAAATGCCCAATTACAACACAACATAGTGTTCTAGTTAATGTTTCTTTCCCTTACATAGTGAAACTGTTGGTAGAGAGCTAAAGCAAATAAGGAACATAAATGTATTTTATGATTTCATAAAAAAAATTATGTGGATGTTTTTGCGTATTAAATTTAGTGTTCGCTGACCTTAACTAAATAGTCGAGAGAAACACAGCCAGTCGGTGACAGGATATTTGTCACATTATGGTGTTTAACCAATAAGAGCACAGCATCATTGTTGGAAAAATTCTGGAGGAGAGACACGTTTATTGTTTACTCGCAAATCCACCTCCACCCCTCCTCCTCCTGGTTTCTGGACAAAATTACTCTGTCGCTGATTGGCTTTGCTTCTTCATGCTCTTATTGGGGGCGCTACAGGCAGCCGAGATAAGGGAAAACAACTTTTGTTACTTTACATTTTCGGCAAACCAGAGGTTGCTGGTTAGTAAAAGTGGTATTTATTTAATGGCATTTAAAATTAAATGCCCAATTACAACACAACAGAGTGTTCTAGTTATTGTTTCTTTCCCTTACATAGTGAAACTGTTGGTAGAGAGCTTAAGCAAATAAGGGACATAACAAGTTAAAATGTTGTGCCTGTACTGAAATGTTTCAATTTATAATCACTTACATATTTATTGTCAGATTCTGGGACCACAATTCTTTAAACAAAAAATCGTAATGTAGTAAAATATTTCGAACGGGAATAAACTTTCCAAACTTTCAAAATTTACTTTTACTTAAGTTCATATCAATTATGAACATATTGTTATAATAAGTTAATGTGTTTTCGTTATTTGTTTTAATGGAAAACTAATATATAAATCATATTTAATATGAGTAGTAATAATCACTTTAACAAACACAATGAACCCAATAAGACGGACGTTCGGTTATCAAAATATAAGACTCAACCTTTAAACAACTCTAAATGGGTGTACACCGATGTACATAAAAGCACTAACAAAAACATATCCAATTCTGTTTTGTCCTTGTTAACAATCTTTTGTTTTCAATCATTTCTTCAAGGACAATTCATTTTTATTCAATAATGAATACAGCTATTCAACCGAAAAGAATTTGCAATATTTCGCCAAACATGGTTTTAATACCCCAGCGTTTTATTTTTCAATTGGGTCAATCATTTGAATGGTTTCAGCAGTGACAAAGCCGGAATGAGTGTTTAACTAAATTTAATCAGTATTCTTATACGCCATTGATTCTCTGTTGATATTCAAGATTATGAATTATGTAACTTGAGATATCGATTGACTTATTTAGATGAACTCTTTGATTACAGAAAATGGATCCATAATAAGAAACGCACTTGGGATCCTTGTTCATTAGTAAATGTGTTGAGCCAGTCAGTACTTTGGAAGCAGGCCAGTCTGTGAGCACCACACTCAATCATTATGTTTACTTTGTAGAAGGGAAGGCATTACTTTTACTATGCATATTGAACAATAACAAATGAAAACGTAGATCATGAACTTATTCTAAAATGTCGTTAGGTCAAGTGAGAATGAAGAGATATGAATCGCCCACCCATTCTATATAGCAACATTTCAATCCTATAACCCAACCAAATTTTGAAAGAGGAGTTTAGTTAGTTTTAATGACAAACTTGCCTTATGATTACATTTAAACAATGTTTTAGTTGCGTGCAATGGAATCCGAAAAGTCAACGACAATAGCAGAGGAAGCAACTGAAGCAAATGAACCCCAAGAGAGCACAAGTGTTCATTTATTGGGATATTGGCAAAAACGTGCATTAAGGAGCTGCACTCGGCGTACAATAACAGTCCCAGCGTATTGTAAGTCTAACAGAAACGTTGAAGAGCCTCCTAATATTTGCCCTGGCGCTCATATTCAGGTCCCTATGAAGGGTTGGTTATGTTTTTTTAAACATCACGCCATTGTGAAATCTTCCCAGTACATCGGAAAGGGAAAAGGCCAACTAAAGGTTATAGACGTTTCATATAAGCATAAAGACCGACATTCTTCATGGAACCGCTTTTCTCGAGGTGAAATGGTTATTCAGTCTCACTACTTGCAAAACGAGACTGAAACAGATTTGGCGGAAGTTGAAATAGTTCAGTACCGGAATAGACAAAATAATGAAGCTGAAACCCTTCAAAGAGCTCAAAACTACTATGAGCAATTTACCAAGCACAAGGACGCGCGGATCACAGCAGACACACAAAGTGCCGATACATGTAATAGATTCAAATACAATGTTTTTTTTCGAAACTGTGAAGTCTTCACATTAGACTGTGCATGTAACACAAATGAGACCGACATAATGTTACAATATACCAGCTTGCAATATTATCGATTTACAGTTTGTGTACTTCAAGCTTTATTCGTTGTGATAGCTGCAATATTATTGACTTTTGTAGTTGACAATTGTGAGGATGCAACTAAATGTAATAACCCAGAAAGTATTAACATGGTTTCAATGGTTTGCTGGTCGTTAGTATGTTTACACTATTTGTTTGATTCATTTTACTATTGCATATGGGATAAGTCGTGTGGGCCTTGCGCAATACATTTCGCTTTATTCAAATTAGGTTTATCATGTTTTATGTTATTATTATGTGATTTGATATTATTTGATAAATAACTGATTCACAAAACTTAAGGGGTGTTGCGGCAGTTTATTTAACCGAGAATATATTTATAGAAACACCTGATGCTATTATCACAACCCAATATTTTTGTTATCAGAATCATCACAAATGACCGAGTTAGTTCATAATAGGTACAAAGGTCAGTGGTTCGATCCCAGGTGCGGTTAACTTTTTATTTCTTGTTTTACTTTCTTTTATTTTATTCTTGTTTTTTACTGGAGCTCTTTAGTCATGTTGTTTACATAAATCAATTTAAAGCATTTAATCACAAACTTCAAAACATGCCGAAATCTGTCAACATGTCCCTGTTATTGAAAATTAAGGTAGAATTTGATACTGTATGGTCTTATGTTTGTGATTAAATATTGTATTATTGTTGTGTTTTTTTGTAAGCTGTTGTGATCCCAGTTAAGATTGTTAACATATTATAATGTGTATGCATATTTCCAGCAATCTATGTACCGGTACTTGGGTTTTGCCTAATTGCTGTATTTTATGAAATTTTACTCAGACGGTAGGGATGGTTAAACAAAACCATCTCTGTTAAAAGTGCGGTGACCCCCTCTTTTTATTTTGAGCTCCACTGGCCAGAGGCCAGCGGGGCTTATGTCATGGTCCTGTGACCGTCGTGTGTGCGTCCGTGCGAGCGTTAACTTTTATTCAAACATCGTCTTCTCCTAAACTACTGGTTCAATTCTGATGAAATTTCTCAGGAATGTTCCTGGGGTGAAACTCTTTAAAATTTGTTCAAATTTTGCCCCTGGGGTCAAATTTGACCCCGCCCCGGGGGTCACAAAATTGAAAATTTGCTTATATAATGCCTATTTTGTGAAAACCTTAAAAATCTTCTTGTCCATAACCATTGGGCCTAGGTCTACCAAATTTGGTATGTAGTGACATCTAATAGTCCTCTACCAAATTTCTTCAAATTATGCCCCTGGGGTTAAATTTGATCCTGCCCCGGGGGTCACAAAATTGAACATATGCTTATATAGGGCCTATTTTGTGAAAACTTTAAAAATCTTCTTGTCCATAACCATTAGGCCAAGGGCTACACAATTTGGTATGTAGTGACATTTTATAGTCCTCTTCTTAGTTTGTTCAAATTATGCCCCTGGGGTCAACTTTGACCCTGCCCTGGGGGTCACAAAATTGAACAAATGCTTCTATGGTGCCTATTTTGTGAAAACTTTAAAAATCTTCTTGTCCATAACCATTGGGCCTAGGGCTATCAAATTTGGTATGTAGTGACATCTTATAGTCATCTACCAATTTTTTTTCAAATTATTCCCCTGTGGTTAAATTTGACCCTGCCCCTGGGGTCACAAAATTGAAAATCTGCTTATATAAGGCCTATTTTGTGAAAACTTTAAAAAAAAATCTTCTTGTCCATAACCATTCGGCATAGGGCTACCAAATTTGGTATGTAGTGGCATCTAATAGTCCTCTGCTAAATTTGTTCAATTTATACCCCTGGGGTCAAATTTGACCCTGCCCCGTGGGTCACAAAATTGAACATATGCTTATAAAGGGCCTATGTTGTGAAAACTTTAAAAATCTTCTTGTCCATAACCATTGGGCCTAGGGCTATCAAATTTGGTATGTAGTGACATCTTATAGTCCTCTTTCAAATTTGTTCAAATTATACCCCTGGGATCAAATTGGAGCCTGCCCCTTTTTAGAAAGAAGTGTCTTATGACACACACATTTTTTTTTTTTTTTAGAAAAAAGTGTCTTATGACACACACAAACAAAAAAAACGTTTTCTATACATAAAAATGCTCACCCTTCCAACTTTAAGCGCCCAGTGGGACGAGGGATAGAAAGAGAAAGTCACATGCTTGAGTACATTTCAACCCATGCGCATTGCATGCTTTTTTCGCATAAAAAAACAGTGGAGCGATACAGGGCCATCATGGCCCTTTTGTTGTTTTATGATAACAATACGTAGATGAACATATTTGAGCAGTTTTGCAGAAAGTTATTAGATAGAACTTTTTTTAAATTCCATTTTTGTGGTTAAAATAGTAAAAAAATACGTTTTTTTGGGTGATATAAAAATTAAAAAAAAATAAATTTCTAAAATTTAACTTGTGTTCTCCATTGTTTGGGTAGTTTGTGGTTAAATTAAATGGTATATGATGTATCTTTGCTTAAATAATATCTACATGTTGCCAATCTCATAGGTTATTAATCATTTTGATGCAATTAGAGATTTTTCAGTTTTCATGAAAAAGTACATGTTATATAATGGTGAATAAAATCAAAACAAGGCCGGTGACCCTATGTTTTTATTTCATTTTCATATAATATTAGTATGTTTTACTCAAATATAAATTTTGAGCAAAGGTTATTAGATGGAAAAAAATCAGCAAAACTGCAGCAACACCCCTTAACTGGAACAAACTGTCAGATGATAATACAATAGTTTTTACAGTGTTTTTGTGTTTCTAGTGTTATTACAGGTAGTTTTCAGATTCATTATTTTTAAAGTTATACCTTTTTTTTATTCCGTCTGTGTAAAGCTTAAGCAATTAAAGATTGTTGTGTTTGTTGTTCGTGGCAAAATACCGTCTCTGCACTGCATACGAGCCGTTCTACAGAAAATGTCCTTTTTTTAAACATAAAAAAATAACAAATTCAAGTTTTAGAAGTGATACATTTATTTGTGGTATTTATGACGTGTTTTTTTATCTGTGGTATAATAACAACTGCATTCAACATTCAATATTTATTGCTGACTATCAAATAAATTCACATTAATGTTTATATTTTTTCACTACCGTTACATTAATTCAAATTAAAATTTATTTGCAATAATATTTTTCATATTGTATTTTGATTTCAGTCGAATAAACGTCTAAAGTAGTTTTTGTCTATACCTTACGTCAACCAGATTATTATTTAAACTGGAAAATCTAGCCATTTAATGACAACAATGTAAACTTGGTGAAAAAGTCTGTCTTTATAATTTTCTAAAAAATTTCATATATTTCAAAGCACCGGTCATACTTTGGCATATAATTACATATGACTTTGTTTATTGAAGTCAATTACTTTTCGAGGTGTTGTATGCAATCATTTGTCACTATTAAGGAAAAATGATGCTGTTACGGTAGGGAAGTTAACACTCGCGAAAAATCATCGGAAGATTACACAACGTATCCGATATTTGATATAATCATAATGTTATGTTTACTTTTTTTAAGTAATAAGATTGTGTGCAAATAATCAAGTTTAAGGAAAATACGTAATGCAGCAAATACATTATAAAACAGTAACATTGGGTATACCGTAGTTATATTTTGTACAAAGCACGCTTTCTATTCAAGATGATTATCAAATATTAAATAATATAATAAGGTTATTAACATCTGACTTGATTTTGTATAATGTTTACATTAAAAAAATAATGTTAATGCAACTTATTCATACTTTAAGAAAGAATCGCAATCGTTGTCTTATAATTTATGCACTGGATAATTAAGTGAATAAATGCGTGTTTTACTTGTTTTGACCGTAAGGCAAGTTTTCAGGTATTCCATGAGCTTGTGATTACAAGTAATGCAATAACACATTATAAATTGAATGTCTAACACAATCTCATTTGTTAGATAATAAAACAAGATGTGTTTGTGAAACACTATGTCCCCCATATATTTGACCTTTGACCTTGAGGGATGACCTTGACCTTTCACCACTCAAAATGTGCAGCTCCATGAGATACACATGCATGCCAAATATCAAGTTGCTATCTTCAATATTGCAAAATTTATTTTTGTATTATCAGAACATTATAACAACCACGTGATCAACCACTTGTTAAGGGTTCCCGCCAGAGCCCGCTCCCGCTCACTAGCTATCTAGCAACGCAACTGTATAGACGCTTATATGCTACCTGTAAATATGTTAAATAAAATTGTAGAATGAAGTTCGTGTATCTTGTGATTTCGCCTTCACATTAGTGTTGACATTCACATACCAAATACACAATATACAACAGTTATGGCCAATGTTAAAGTTTTACGCAAACAAACAAACCAACAAACCAACAGACAGGGCAAAAACAATATGTCCCCCAGTATAGACTGGGGGACATAAAACAATATGCCCCCCAGTATAGACTGGGGACATAAAAATGTCTTAAAACATATCAGCGTTAAAATAAAAAAAAAAAAAATTATCTCACGCCACAAATGCAGAACGAAGGGAACAAGATATGTAACACGATTTCTCGGACTTATTTGTGAACATATACCAATATATTTGTCGCAATTATTACGCAGAATACCAACGTCCATCGACGCCTCTTGTCGAAACATGTAGCAAGTTAATAAAAACCCAAACGTTAAACGCCAAGTTTATATAACAAATGTGACCCCAGGGTGTGGCAAGTTTTGACAGTAGGGCATGAACTTGTTAACATAACTCTTATTAAAACGCAGTTTGTGTGCGTGTTTGTTATCTCATAATTTTTACGAATAGTACATAAAATGTTTCAATAAATGTATGAAGTGAAACACAATCATTTCAGAAAGTGTATGATGTCCATTAGACAAGTACTTGGATAAAGACAGTTTGAGTATGTCGGCCTTTAATACCTCTCAAAACTGTAACCTCTGAAATGTGACATTGGCCTTTTGGCTAAGGACTTAAGAGGGCGGACGGACGGCATAAACATCTTTTTTCGACAATTAAAAACATAAAATAAAAATGTATAACATATGTAATAAAATGTAGCCTTACAAAGGCCAGACTGCCTAATGTACTGTCGCAATTTAATTTTCTCGACGAGGTCGGCCATCTCCGACACTTTCTTTTCGTTGACTTCCGGAATACCGGCGACCCGGACCTTCGACAGGACGGGGGTTCGATGCCTGTGCCTCGCCAATACATCGGACTGCTTCCAGAACCTGAGTGCCAGCAGGTTCACCTGGGCCTTCAGCTCAGCGTTTGTGAGGTACCGAGTTCTGGGGTACTCGAACACGGGACCAGTCCAAGGAACGGTGATTTTGGGCCCGCTGTAGATGGGATTTGTCATGGGCGTCTCTCCCCTTTTAAGGGAGCTGGTCGCATCGTCCGTGTCCGTGGACCGGGCGGGTCTGACACAGGCCGCTAGCTGCGAGAACAGCTTTCTTACTCGTTCCGCTAACGCACTCACGTTTTCTGTCCTCACACCTCGAGACGCCTCCAGAGGTTATTCTTGACCTTGGTTTCATAATCTGCCTCCATTTTTCTGCAAATATCTTCGTTTCTTCGCGAGCTCTAAAATGTGCGTCTGATTGCTTTGTCAAACAAATGTCTAGTGCCAGGATACGACGTCGTTTATGAGATATCGTACTGTCCGACGTCAAATGACGTTCAACCGTGTTTCCGGTTTCATCCGCCATTTTCGATGCAAGAAAAAAATCAATCTTTCTATAATGTATCCAGACGGTTGTTTATTATCTTCCTCAAAACAGATGATCGCCGTTTTTAAGTCCACTATATTTATCTATTTATATTTAATGAAGCGTAATACTTTATTTGAAGTAATTTATTTAATTAAACTGTTTAACTATAAAGTCTCAACAATCGGTGAAATATTAAGGTCATGTTCTAGATAACTCCCTGTCAGGTAAAAAAATGTGCAAACAACATTATCAGTAAGGTCAATTCGAGACATAAGTTCATGTATAGACACAACAGTGTACTCGATTTTAACACCAGGAAAACCATATGTAATTCATTAGTTCAGTGCTTATTTGACTATGCATGTTCGGCCTGGTATAATAACTTAGGGAAAACTCTTAAGTCTAAATTACAAATTACTCAAAACAAGGTTGTGCTATTCATTTTAAATGTTCCACCAAGAACCATACTGACCTGCTCAGATTTGCACAAACTAGGAATGCTAAAAATTTATGAAAGAGTCAAACAACTGAGTCTAAATCATGTACATATTTTTTTTTATGACAAATGCCCTTTGTACATGAAAGAAAACTTTATAAAAAAAAATCCGTTGTTCATAGCAACTGCACAAGAAAGAGCAAGTGTAATGTCTATGTTCCTGACATAAAGTTAGCAACAGCTTCAACTTTTTATTATAATGGTGTTTTAACTTGGAATGCCCTTCCATATTCTATTCAAGGTATTAATAATCACTTCAAATTCAAAAAAGAAGCCAAAAAAAACACTTTTTTACAAGTACCTTTAGGGTTGAGTATGGCCGACTTATTTATTTATTTATAAACAGTCTAGGTCAAACGCATATAACAATTTCACAATACATAATAACATAGAAACATAGTACACCAATGTCATTCTGAAAGCTGTAATAATCAAATAATATATAAATAAATTAAATCTATATATTATAACAGTTATACAAATTAGTTATCAATTGAAATGCAATATTTGACCTATGGATAACCCATTAAGCTAAAAGCTTCCATTACAAGTACACAAAAAATGATCAATTTGTTATATAATCTAACTTACACACATATACTTTGGTAATTGATTGAGAGAAAACATGTGAATTGCCTAGAGTTTTGTCTCAATCCGACAACTTAACCAATGTTAACAAAAAATGTATAACATTACCAAACGTGAGGCTTTACCAAATAAATATTAATGCAAATATGGAAACATTTCAATTCAAATAGTATATATCACAGATTCCAGTTGTTTCTATATCACAGTCCTATGCTTATATCAATAATACAAATATATGTCCTCACTTCTCTCAGTTTGTTTGTCTTGTAGATGTTTTTTAACCATTCTTTTATTTTATTTTTTAAATATTTTCAACTTGTTTGATGTCCCTTGGAAGGGAATACCAGTCTGTAGACCCAGAGTATTTGAACTTTTTTTTGAAATAAGCATTTTTCACAATTGGTATTATGAAATTATTTCACCAGATCTTGTTGTTTTTTAAAGTGTTTGGATATCCCCTGTTTTCATTGTTTGTTGTTGTTGTTTGTTTTCTGACGAGTTTATAAAATCCAGTTCTCGCTCAAAATGTTAGTCGTATATTCATTTCACGAACTCTAGATTTGCTAACACCGTTATAAAATAATTTAATAACCCTTTAAAATAATATGTTTGTAGCTAGCTGCAATTTAGTTTATGTGCTATAAGAAGCAGTAATGTAAAGGTACCCTTTGGAAATAAGTCGCAAGACTTTCAAGGGCTTTCCTGGCAGTACATGTCCGTATATCACACATTAATAAACTAATAGTTATCAGTATAAAATACCAAATTGATAAATGAAATAGTGCTCGAGTTCCATCTGAAGCACAGAACGTCAACATTTAAATGTATCTCAAATTTATACCTCATGAAGTCAATTTAATCTGTGATATTTTGTGCTCTTTCTGGTGATAATATTGTAAATAACATCGTTTCTAAAGTAAATGCAAAATTTTTATACAGACACAAAACTTGTTTAGATTTTAATTCTAAAAAACTTTTAAGTTCAGCTCTTTTACAATGTCATTTTGATTATTGTTCTTCATCTTGGTTCCATAGTTTAAATAAAGCCCAAACGAAAAAATTACAAATTATGCAAAATAAAATTATCAGATTTATTAGAGATTACGAACCAAGAACCTCCATTACCAATGATGATTTTGTACAATTGAAAATGTTAAATGTGGAAAACAGAGTGAAACAACTTAAAATAAGTCATATGCATAAAATTTATAATGGAAAATGTCCTTCATATCTCAGCAAGAACTTTGAAAAATCATCAAGATCTGGTAAAAGTAATTTCATAATACCAATTGTGAAAAATGCTTATTTAAAAAAAACGTTCAAATACTCTGGGTCTACAGACTGGTATTCCCTTCCAGAGGACATCAAAAAAGTGGAAAATATTAACAAATTTAAAAGAATGGTTAAAAAACATCTACAAGACAAACAAACTGAGAGAAGTGAGGACATATATTTGTATTATTGATATAAGCATATGAATGTGATATAGAAAGAATTGGAATCTGTGATATATACTAT